>JACGWO010000004.1:16471324-16614476 GCA_034509735.1 Sesamum alatum
AAGCCTACCAAAATTTATGCTATAAGCAAATCATACCAAAAGGGAAGAGCTTGATTGGAGTTGATTTGTCTCTTTCCAAAAGAGATAAGTCAACATATCACCTAGCATGAAATATGGCTGATTTTGCTTCCTCCAAGGGAGCATGTCGGCCATGTTTGATTAAGGAAAGAAGTCCAACTTCTTCCCATTCCCAATTAGGAATTATTTCTCCTCTCGGGTATAATTTAATGGACCGGGTTTTATCGTAATCGAATTGCGACGAACCCAATATTAAATCCAATTTAATATCTACTTAAATTATTCCCGTTGATCTTTTAATCTAATTAAAAGATCCAACGTCTCATCATCTCAACTTTCCATATTTAATCGAAATCCAATTTACCGATTAAATGAAAGCCCGATACAATATCGGTCCGTCCATCCAATGGACTTTCCCTTAAGTAATCCAATTACTTATTTTATACTTCGAGATTGACTCCAAGTCATCTCTCAACCTCCTCGGTGATTTGTGTGTGACCCTTTAGGTTCACCCTCAGCTAGACTTGGGCCCGTGTCCCACAAGGGCCCGTTACCATGGGTGGTCGTGTAGCAACGGTCCATGGCACTAGAGACTAGGTGAATTGGCGTGAACATTTAGGCGCCGATTCCGTACGGGTACGATCCTTCCGTCTACCGTCTCCCGACCTTAGTCTAGGGTATGGAATTGGGCGTCGGTTCCCATCCTTGACTAGGCATCTATGCTTAATACTCGAGACCACGTATGCTTCATTGCGTCGACACAGGGAACCATTCCCTGTTCGACCAACCACTGTGGCCACAGTTTTAAATAGCATGAACGTGTCTCCGAGTGCATAGGAGATACCTCTGTCACATACTGACAGGGGACGGATCCTCTTCTTGGAATCCACCGTCCTCGCTACACATTTCGACTGCACTGGACAATGCTTATAATGATCATCTTACAGAATGATCAGCTCTCGCCAGATCCAAGATACAGCAGTCCTGTGCACGTGACTGCCATGATTCCTCAAGTCTGAGGATTACTCCCGTACTATCGGAACCGGGGAAAACCAATCATACCGACCAAGCCTCCAAGGCTTCCATATGATGATCCCCGCGAGTCAGTCCAGTCGGCTCGACCCCAGTCGACCAACCCATCAAGATCGTGTAGGCGTCCCACGCTTGTTGCCGATGAAACATGGCACTCATCCAATGAACACGACTCTTGATGCAAGTCTCAATAGGACTCTCGATGCCCTGTCTCGAGGTCCTCGACTTGGAACGTTTCAGACCCAACTCTTAATCAGTTGGTTTCATGACCACCATCCAATGCGTGGCCCAACTGCATGAGTTGTTATCCATGGTCTGTGGGCTTTGTTGCGATATAAGTTAAACACCGTTTAACAAATGCAAGATGAGCGCAACAAAGAAGGTACCATTGGTGACGAATACTCATCTTATTCATCACATAATAATATTACATTCACATCAAGTTGTCGGATAGGTTATAAATTGCCAAACCTATTGGTTTTCTGGTCACCTATTCCAACACTATCCACACACACTTAGTATTTAATTTGGAATTAAATATTGGAGTAAATGAATGATTAAATTAGATTTAATTGGGTCCTATATTTTCTTGGAGAAATTAATTCCTTCTATTTGATAAAGGGAATTAAATTAATAAATAGGATTTATTAAAGGGTTGATTTAATGGGCTTAGAATAAATATTAAATATTTATTTTTATATTTATTTTTAGGCTTTTGGAATATTTAATGGGATTTAAATATTCCATTAAATTAAAATCAACGGTTGAGATGGAAAGGGGAGATGGAAGGCTAGGATTTGTTTTGACTAGGTCAAACACTAGTTTGACTAGGACTTTGACTAGGTCAAAATCCTAGACAAATTAGAGTTCTTAGAGTAGGAGTTTAAAGAGGATTAAACTCCTCCTCTATAAATACCTCTAGCTTCCAACTTTTTGAAGGATGATGAAATTTCAACACACACACAACACACATATAATTTCGGCCTCTCTCCCCTCTCTCTCATCCGCCCTCTCTCTCTCCACTCTCCAAGAAAAATATTTTCTAGTTCTTTTGTTCTTGGAACATTAGAACTTAGATGAATCAAACGTTAATTGATAACGTGTTGTTGATTCATCCACTCCAAAATATACACTTGTTCGTTGCTAGCACGACGTGCAAGATACGTGGGTGGATCGTGTGTCACGATTTGGAGGGTCTCAAGAACGAGATCTCGGTGCAAAAATGGGGAACAACGCGTGTAGCCGTTGAAGACGAAAACGACAACGGGTAGGTCTCGTTTTATTTTTTCGTCTCTCTTTATTTTCAACTCTATGGCCTCCATGATTTCTTTACATGTTGTTTAATCATGAGATACACCAAACACCCGGGAATCTCAAGGGTACACCCCTTGAGCGTGTTCTTTTATTATTAAAAACATGCTTTAATTTTTGTATGTTATTTTATATCGCGCTTCCGCATTCGCGCAATTCGCGGGACGATCCACCGATTTCTTTCAGTGGTATCAGAGCCCGATTCGGTGTATAGGCCTAGGGTTTATGTGCGTTATAAGCATGAAATGTGAAATTGGCATGTTTTTTATTAAATCTTGATTTTCTTGATTTTAAAGCATGTTGTTTTATTGCTTTTGATTCGTGTGTATTTTCTGAATATTGGTATTTTTCTGTTTTTCTTGGGAAACGGGGTGGAAAAATTGAACGGAAAACGAGAAACGACGCAGCCGGCCAGCCGGGAGGGTTGGCCGCGCGCTGCCGGCAGGACAGATACGCGCAGGCAAGGGAAGCCTGCGCGCGCCCGCCCAGCCGGTCGCGCAGGGGCAGCGCGCAGCCAGGGAGGTTGTGCGCAGGCGCGCGCAGCGCAAAGCTGTGCGCCTGAGAGTCCGCGCGTGGACAGACTCTGGGCAGCGCCGCCAGGTGCGCGCGCACGCAAAACGGAGGAGTCTGCGCGCGCGCGCCCGGCAGTCGTGCCCAGTGCACGTCTGCGCGCGCACTGCGCATACCTGCATTGGAGAGGAGTTTTGGGCACTCCCTCTTCCAATGCCCTTTCCCTTGGCAATGCATGCAGACATCATTTGCCTTGGACCGCTGAGAACCACGGGCCTTCCCTTTCCCTTTGCTCGGTCCAACCGGAGCAACAGGGACGTCCGGAGCGCGAGCAGGGGCCACAACCGTCTTCCCTTTGCCCTTCTTCCTCTTCCAGCGTCCGGCGCTCCTTGCCATTCGCCTTGGAGGTCGTAGCCTCTCCTATCAATACCGCCGGCGCCGACTTGTGGGTCGTTGCCTAATATTGGACCAGCATGTTGATCAACTCATGAATAGGTTGGAGGAAGCGACTGGAGGATCACGTCAATGTACGTGTCATTGTTAAGCCCAGCTTTAAGGTCCTCGAGTTTCTCCACTAGGGAAAGCATCTTGACCCCATGACTTTGTACAGACGCTCCTTCAACAAGCTTGGTGCCAAAGAATGCTTTTGTGGCGGCATATCTAATATGCCTATCCGGAACTGCATAAACCTCGTTCATGCGGAGCATTATGGCGGAGACGTTGTCCAGCCTCTCATACTGCTTCTGGATGTCGTTAGACATCGAAGCCCGTATGATACTGCGTACTTTCTGGTTGTCCTCATGCCATTTCTCGAACGTCAAACGTTCTGCAGGCGTGGACCCCTCCGGTAAGTCGCTCGGTGGCGGCTCGTCCAAGACATAGCCTTGGTTCTCGAAACCGAGGACAATCCTCAGGTTTCTCAGCCAGTCCGAATAGTTCATTCCGTTGAATTTGTTAGTCTCGAGAATCATGGTGAATGGGTTCTTAGACATATCTACATTAATGAAAATGTAAAGCAGAAATTAGCATATGATGGTAATATTATTGTTCAAGTTGAAGACTTGGTCTTTTAGTCTTTAACCCTCCCACTATTTATACGAAAGTCCGCCACTCTCAAGCGGAGTTTCGGAAAATCATTTCCTAGTGGGCTTAGGATCCACAAGCGTAATCTCCATGCCCCGCTTTTACGATTCACATGAAGAAGACCTCGTGGGAGATATCCAATATCATTCTCATCCAATGAGATTCCTAAGATATTTTGCCTCACCTATTCGCATGGTTCCGAGGACTCCAAGCGAACCATGTTACTCAGTGGTAGGCCCGACCCATCAACCAAATCATACCTCAAACTGTCGCCCCCCACGACTCGTGAGTGAAAGGAATTGTGGATCGTCCGGGAAAAGCGCGAATGCGGAAGTGCGGTATAATTAAAAAATAAATGCGGAATTTAAACATGCTTTAAATTAAAGAACACGTTTCAAAGGGTGTGCCTTTGAAATTCCCGGGTGTTTGGTGTATCTCATGAATAAATCACAATATAACATATCATGGAGGCCATAGGGTGGAAAATTAAAAGGGACGAAAATCATAAACGAGACCTACCCGTTGTCGTTTTCGTCTTCAACGGCTACACGCGTTGTTCCCCGTTTTGCACCAAGATCTCGTTCTTGAGACCCTCCAAATCGTGACACACGATCCACCCACGTATCTTGCATGTCGTGCTAGCAACAAACAAGTTTATATTTTGAAGTGGATGAATCAACAACACGTTATGAATTAACGGTATTGATTCATCAAGTTCTAATGTTCCAAGAACAAGAGAACAAAGAAAAATAATTTTCTTGGAGTGTGTGAGAGAGAGAGGGCGGACGAGATAGAGGGAGAGAGAGAGCCGAGTTGTGTGTGTGTGTTGTGTGTGTTCGAATTTCATCATCCTTCAACTTGTAGGATGCTAGGGGTTTATATAGAAGAGGAGTTTAATCCTCTTTAAACTCCTCTTTTAAGAACTCTAATTTGACTAGGATTTTGACCTAGTCAAAGTCCTAGTCAAAGTAGTGTTTTGACCTAGTCAAAACAATCCTAGCCATCCATCTCTCCCATTGATCTGAACCGTTGATTTAATTTAATTTAATGGAATATTTAAAACCTATTTAAATATTTCCAAGAGGCTAAAAATAAATATAAATATTATTTAAGCCCATTAAATAAATCCCTTTGATAAATCTAATTTATCAATTTAATTCCTTATATCTAATAGAAGGAATTATTTCTCCAAGAAAAAATAAAGGACCCGATTAAATCCAATTTAATCATTCCTTCACTCCAATATTTAATTCCTAATTAAATATCTAAATGTGTGTGGATAGTGTGTGACTCTTTAGGTTCACCTTTCAGCTAGACTTGGTCGGATTCCAAGAATCCTTCCGTTACCATGGGTGGCCATCTAGCAACGGTCCATGGCACTAGAGACTAGGTGAAATATTCAGGGATGAACATTTAGGCTCTAACAGTACACTTGTCCTTCTGTCTTCGGTCTCATCACTTAGAGTCTAGGGCACGGAAAATGCAGGTACCCATTTTAGACCTAAGTGTTGGTCTGTCCTCACTAAACGCCGCAAGGGAATCCTTCCCTTCTGTTCAGTCACTGTGGCCACAGTTTTAGGGACAAGACCTAGAGTATATATGAGACTCAACTACCAAAACCTATTGACAGGAGACAGATCCTTTCTTGGAAACTACTGTCACTTTGCACACCAGAACTGCACTAGACATGGCTTATGACTACCAAAGAGAATTCTGGCAATCTCTCACCATACCTAAGATACAGCCCTGATGTACAGGTAAACTCAGCAATTCCTCAAGTCAAAGGACTTGACCTGTACCGTTGGAACCGGGAATACACGTCATACCTTGCTGACCATACTCAAGGCCCTCCGTAAGACGGTTCCCGCGAGTCACCTCAGTCAGCTGCGTCCTAGCATGCTAACCCACTAACACTGCTTAGACGACCCTCGTCACCCGTCGATGAAACACGACAGCAAGGACTAAAGATGTGTTCATGATGCACCGTCTGTTGAGAGTTGCTTTGGAAGGCTAAAGCGATACTAGCTTCCAGAGCATAAGTGAAAACCAGTTAGTCTCAAAGGTATGCACAGTCAGGCCCAATGACGAGTGCATCGGATAGTGGTCACTGATGAAGACCGCGTCCATAGGATGGACGTGGTGCCTAGCACGACCAAGCCATGTTTGCCTATATGGCAGGCAACTTGGCTATGGGAGTATTGGCACGAGATCTCATCACAAGATCCACGAAAATATTCTTAGACAACCACCATCTCTAAGAGGCAATGGTGGATAGAGGTAACACGGTTAGACCGTATTGCTTCGCAAGGAAATATAAGCGGACTCACAATACCTTAGTCGGTATCGTAGATTACTCATACTCAGAGGATTCTGAACAAAGTGGGTAATTGACTTATTGGTCAAGTGGGAGATTGTTAGAATAGGTGACCAGAAAGTCAATGGTATTGGCTGTTCTGAGAACCATTCGTCAATCTGTGAACAAGTAATATTATGTTAATGAATGTAGTAAGGATTCATAGGCATGAGTTTGTTGTACTTACTGCTTGCATCGATACGATGTCACAACAAACGCCCACAGACTGAAATAACATTTCGGGAAATTGGAACTACGCTTGGAGGTAGGTTCATGAAATCAGTTTCACCGAATCAGTCTGAAATACTCCAAGTCAAAGGAATCTCGAGACAGGGCATCGAGAATCCATTTGAGACTTGCACTAAGCATCTGCTGTCGTGTTTCATCGACGGGTGACGAGGATCGTCTAAGCAGTGTTAGTGGGTCGGCCTGCTGGGGAGCGGCCGACTGAGGTGACTCGCGGGAATCGTCATATAGAAGCTACTCGAGCTTGGTCGGTATGACTCGTATTCCCGGTTCCGATAGTACGGGATTAGTCCTCGGACTTGAGGATCACGGCAGTCCCCTACATACTAAGGCTGTATCTTGGATCTGGTGAAATTTGACCGATTATATCACATGGTCATCATAAGCCTCATCCAGTGCAGTCGGAGTATGTAAGAACGGTGAATTCCAAGATAGGATCTGTCCCCTGTCAAAGGATATGACAGCAAGATCTCCTATGCGCTCGGAGATGGTTTAGACTCACAAAGTCTATGGCCATAGCACTTGATGTAGTGGGAAAGGATTTCCTACGTCGAGTTAAACCTATCTCGAGCATTATGCATAGTTGCCTAGTCAACGATGGGAACCGACCCCTAGACTAAAGGCCGGGAGACAGGCGACAGTAGGACCGTACCCGTACGTATCGAGCGTCGGTAGGACCGCACCTGCGTATAACTCGGAGCCTAAATGTTCACACCATAAATTCACCTAGTCTCTAGTGCCATGGACCGTTGCTAGATGGCCACCCATGGTAACGGACTACTTTAGTTATGAAATAATGAAAAGTAGGTCCAAGTCTAGCTGAAAGGTGAACCTAAAGAGTCACACCCGCTACACCAAATGAAAGGGAATTAATTTGGAATTAATTCCGGGAGAAGGTTTAATTTAATGGAATTAAATTATACTTCTTGGAGATACAAGCCTCGATGTATTATTTGGAATAATCGGGCTTGAGTTCATAAATTAGATTTATGAATTTTACAAAGCATGGGCTTTCCTTTTAATTAGATTAAAAGGATGAATTAATTAATTAGTGGGCTTGGTATTAAATAGGATTTAATATAAAGTCCATGGACTATTTAATTTGGAATTAAATAAAGTCCATTGCATTAATTAATTAATGGGCTTAGTATATTAAATAGGATTTAATATAAAGTCCATGGGACTATTTAATTTAGAATTAAATAATCCCATTCTATGGAATTAATTAATGGGCTTGGTATTAAATAGGATTTAATATAAAGTCCATGGACTATTTAATTTGGAATTAAATAAAGTCCATTCCATTAATTAATTAATGGGCTTAGTATATTAAATAGGATTTTAATATAAAGTCCATGGGAATTTTTAATTTAGAATTAAATAGGCCCATTCCATAAAGCCCATCAAAATGGATGGACAAGATTTGATCTAGAGAATGATGAGATGAAGGGCCATGATTAATTTGACTTAATCAAAAGCCTAATTTGACTAGGATTTGACTAGGTCAAAATCCTAGTCAAAGTGTGTCTCTTTGGAAGAGTTTGAGAAGGAATAGGAATTCCATCTTCTATAAATACTCAAAAAACACACACTTACACCTACTATTCTCTACAACTCTCATCTCTCAAATTCCCTCTCAAATTCGTCCACTCCTCTTTCTTCTCTCCAAGAATACTACTTTGTTCTTCTTGATTTATTCAAGTTAAGAACATAAGAGACATTGATTGCGTTAATTCATAGCGTCTATCGATGTCTCTTCTCCTCAAATTATTTCTTGCTAGCACAAGGGTTGTTTGCTTTCCGGTGGAGCGAGTGAGATGATTTAGAGGGTCTCTTATTTGAGATCTTGGTGCAAAACGGGGAACAATGCGTGTAGCCGAAACGAAGACAAAACTACAACCGGGTAGGTTCTTTAATTTCGTTTTTTCCGGTTTCAATTCTATGGCCTCCATGTTGTGTTTTTATTGAACATGAGATACACCGAACGCCCGGGAGAATCAAGGGCACACCCCTTGATTCGTTTATGTATATTATGCATGATTTAAATTCGATTTAATTATGCTTTGTAATTTTATTACGCACTATTCCGCGCTTCCGCTATACGCGCTCATCTCCCGGGCCGATCCACCGATTTCTTTCAGTGGTATCAGAGCCCGGTTCGGTGTATAGGCCTAGAATTCTATGTGCTATGTGCGTTTAAGCATGATAAACGTGTTTTAATTTACGTTTATAGCATGTTTATCGTAGATATATATTGGCGTTTAATTTTGCATGGGATTTTGGATCTTGGTTTTCTTGAATGTGTTTATACATGTTCTAGGGTTTAATTTATCTTGTGGTTCAGAAAAATTGCATGAAAAATCGAAAAGGAGTGAAAAACGGCGAACCAGCAGCAGCAGCACGCTGGCCGCGCGCACAGGGGCGCGGCCGGGCGCGCGTGCAGGCAGGGGCCTGCGCGCGCCCGGCCAGCGCGCCCAGCGTGCGCGGACAGCGCGCGCGCTGTGCCGGCCGCGCGCGCAGGCATGGGCGCCTGCGCGCGTGCGCGCCCGCGCAAGCGCTAGGCGCGGGGGCGCGCTGGGCGCGCGCGCTGTGCGCGCTGGCAGAGGAGCCTGCGCGCGCGCGCGCGCCTGGCCGGCCGGCTGTGCCGTTTTCCGTTTCTCTCCCGTTTTTGGCTCGTTTTTCAAAACTGTTTTTACTGTATTATTTTTATGATATTTTCTGCATTATTCTGAACCGTTGACTTAGAATATTTATTTTTGAGATTTGGAATTTTCTAAAATAAATATTGCTTGGTTGATGAGGAAAGGGTTTCCTAACAAGATTTAATTTTTGCAATGGTTGCACCAATGATCAAAATTCATATGTGAAATTTCGCAATAATTTCTGCGTTTTATGATGTTGGACATCATGGTTATTTTATGGTTTGAGCATGAGTAGATCTTAACATGTATTAATATTGCACGAATGTTGGATTTTGGAATTCTTGAATAAATGGGCATATTCTTGAATTGTTGATTTTTGTGTTTCAGAAAAATTTGATTTTTCTGTATAATTCTGGGAATTTTTCTGAATTAATTAACTTGGGGCATTTTAATTTTGGTTGAGATTTTATATTTCATAGAATTAATATTGCCTTGTTAATTATGGAAAAGGTTTTTCCAACAAAAATCGTTGTGCATAGGTTGCGCTATTATCCAATATTTGGTGTGAATATTTTACATGTAATTTCTACATTTATTTTATGGTATGGATTATCATGGATGTTGGTATAGCATATTTTACATGGGATATGTATTTGTGCTATTTGTGTTAATTGATTTGATAAAGGATGATCACAAAGCCCCTAGACCGCATGTATGGTTTATTTACAGTTATTTGTTGGGTTGTGGCCTGTGTGCCTCTTTATTTTCCTCTCTGTCTCTCTTCTAGTGCCTTGGAATAATAAGGCTTTCTCTCTCCCTCCCAATGTACTCCCCCCAAATGTTTAATTGGGGTTTCTTATTTTATGATGTAATGAGAGTAGAATTAGTGGTGAGGTTTTATTTCTTTTTGTAAATAAAAGCTGCAAGAGAAGACAAGCCCAAGGTGTTGGAGGCCCATGGAGGTAGCCATCAGATGGCCCACGGAGGATCCATGGAGAAGGAGCCCGGGCCCAAGATGGAGAGCCCAAGAAGATAAAGAGGACTTACAAGGCCCATTGCATGTAATGGGTTATTAAAACTTGTAATAGCATAGGACCTACCCTTAGATTGACCATAGATCCACTGCGGGCTCAGTGGGTCGCATAGGTTTGGGCTTGTGATCATCCTACAGGGGCGTGCTAGGCTTTATTTTGCATGCGATGCGTATTAATTGCTTATGATTATTCTATATGCTTTATGTATGGTTACATTCACGCTTAGAATATTTCTGCCATAACGCACGCAATGCAATACTTAATATGTGATGAGGTCTCGTTCTATCAAAACTCTCACTTGGTTAAACCAAGTTAAATATAGACCCTTAATAAATGGACTACGACTCTGGGAGTCTGTCCAAGCCTTCCATCCATGGCAAAAGTGAGGAAGATCTTTTAGGTCGATAGCGTGGTCTCACGAGTCGTGGCACGACTATCGTGCTTAAAAGAAGCTGCACTTTGTCATGAACGATGAGTAGACTACTGTTACCTGTCTCACGAGTCGTGGAGGTAGCAGTGAGTTTATGAATCGGTTGATTGGGTCGGGTCTAACGCCCGAATAACGTGATTCGCTTGGAGTCCTCGGATCACGTGAAAGGGTGAGGCAATTATCTTGGGAATCTCGTGGAACGAGAATGGTATGGAATACCTCCCACGGGTTCTTTTCCCATGCGAATCGTAAAAGCGGGGTATGGGGGAGATCGCTGTGGATCCCGAGCCCACTAGGAAAGGATTTCCCGAAAACAACGTTTGAGAGTGCCGTGTTTTCGTAGAAATAGTGGGAGAGGTTAAGGACTAAAGACCGAGACTTAACCAAAATATTACTTCATTCTGCTTATTATTTTCTGTTTCATATATGTTGTGAATGTCTAAGAATCCACCAAACACATCACTAAGAGGCTCACTAAAAAAGGAACCAATTACACGAATTGACTGCGAAATCTTAAGATGGTCTTAGATTTCCAGAACCTTAACTCACATACCGGAATGAGGGCGTTCCTCAGCGCTTGCCGGAGGGGTCGACAACTAAGGCAACGCTTGGCGTTCAAAAGTTGAAGGATGACCACCGGCAAATAGGATATAATGATGTTGGCTCAAACTATGCTTCGCTTGCATCATGTCTATATGGTCTTGGACCAGCATGTGGGGTAAAATGCAACGAAGGCATGTTTGGAGCTAAGATGACGGAAGGGATGTCGGTACAAAGAACATGGAGTGATGATGCAATCCCTAGTGGAGAAGCTCAAAAGACCTCCATGTCAGTCTTGAAAAAGAGACGTACATTGACATGATCCTTCAGTCTCTTCCTCCCTCCTACGAACCATTAATTATCAACATGAATGAGCTTAGAAAAGATCTTCATAGGTTGGTAATTATGTTGGTCTAGTACGAAGCAACGATTGCAAAATCTGCACCGTCGGTACTAGTAGGAGAGGCTTCAACCTCCATAGCGAAAGGCAAGGGTGCCAGACGCCAAAAGAGGAAGAAGGGTAAGGTGACATCAACTATTAAGCACTTCAAGTGCTGTTCCTTTACAACACAAGGTGGAGGTAAAGGAAAGAGCAAAAGGTTCAGCAGTCAAGTTCATAGTTTCTAAGAACGTAAGCATTTACTGTCGTTAAGAGGGCCATTGGAAAGGGGAGTATTCTAAACCTCTCTCCAATGTAGGTAAAAATTTGATATTGAGTATTGACATGATCACTTTATTTTGTATTTGATACCATTCCTATCACTAATCTGCGGGTGGTTTGCAGAAAGTGAATAAGGACTTAAAAGCCAAGAACAGTTCTAGGATTCAACAATGGCAAGGTCCATTGATGAAAAGGACTAGAGACTTGTTAGGCCCATAATCGTGATCATGTTAGGATAATATAGGAATTACGTAACCTAGCATGATCAAAAGTATGTCTCTTTGTTGGACAAAGGTTTTATTACATACATATTTGATCAAACAAAATTATTGAATATTGATTCATGTTTGCTAGTACGTAAATTCCTAAAATACCATCCCATAAAAGGTTTATGGATACTCAAAATTCAAATTATCTAAAATGGATTAATCAAGACCAACTTACAGATTTGGCATCTACAACAGCTAGGACGTTTCTTCTTATTAAAAGATAAGTAAATTGGAAAGTTCGATGAATCTAGAAATAGATGATTCGAATCGACTAAATTTACAAGTCTTTTATGAAGAAGAAAGTCCGAAAGCTCTTTGTTGGACAAAGTAGGCTTGCCAAATAGTCTATTGGAAGGGAGCCAATAAGACAACTGTAGGTTACTAATACACAAAGACCATAAGAGGGTTCAAAAGTCTAAAGGTCCCATAGGAGGTTTGGGAATTAGACTTAAGGAGGTGAACCATAAATGGTTGCAAAATTAAACCTGTTTCGATAGGATCGAAAAGGCCGTGTATTTAGTGGGAGCTCTTGAGCATCCAAGTTGAAAATGGAATTCTCAATGAAACATTTCCTATAAAGGCCAAGTATGACGGTCTCTGATAAAGGGAACGATCGAATCTCGTTGGACGAAGATCGATCGAAGTTTCGCCCAATTACCTTAGCCCGTGTAGACGTAGACTCAAAATTGCCAACGTAAGGAACATGGCACTTTGCCAAGTGTCACGCACAAGGAGCCATGGTTTGGCAAGCCTATGTCCCGACAAAGTCCTTGAGCATGTAGAAGGATCCTACATACGTCAAGGGACTAGTGGGAGACAAATTAGACTCGGTGTCTAATTTGTACAAGTTTACGACAGAATAATGCTAAACGTTGCTTATAATTGCATTTCTTTCTTAAATTGATCATATTCCAAGTCCCCTTAAGAACGAACCCGAATGTCGTAAGAGGTACGAGTGATCGGGATATGTTCGGTCAAATTTGGATAATAATCCAAATGACCTGCGGAACGTGATGTTGGACATCGTAGTAGGATTTATGGAGAGGAGCCATAGAATCCACTAGGAAATTCAAACAAGATTTGAAACACCGCATAATTGGAATATTCGTTTTGACGAGCTCATACGGAGCATGACTCGGTCTTAAACGACGTAGGTGATCAGTGGGAGTAGAAATGGTGTTCCAAGTGTTTAAGTGTGTAATATCTTGATTCATGGATGAATTCAAGGCATTAGGAATCACTAAAACACAAACTGTAACTCACGAAAATTCTCGATGACATTTTAGGGATCCCACATACATATCATGAATTAAGCTTTTCAAAGACTCAGTCATGGTGGACTGATGAGAAAAACTCATATATGTAGAGGGACAAGTTGTTCGAGACTCAGTCATAGTAAGACTGATGAGAAAACTTGGATACTATGCATAAAGCATCAAGCCATTCAAGACTTAGTCACGGTGGACTAATGAGAAGGCTTGGATGTTGAGTATCCCCTACGTCTTAACCCTAGGCAAACATATGATATGTTTACTCGGTGCATAGGAACCGATGTTGAGAGTGCTTCTAGCATGGCTCAACATAAATCGGTAATGCACTGAGGGGTTGAAGACAGCAATCAAGAACGATCCTTAGTACCTGAATAAGGACTAAAGATGTGTTCATGATGCACCGTCTGTTGAGAGTTGCTTTGGAAGGCTAAAGCGATACTAGCTTCCAGAGCATAAGTGAAAACCAGTTAGTCTCAAAGGTATGCACAGTCAGGCCCAATGACGAGTGCATCGGATAGTGGTCACTGATGAAGACCGCGTCCATAGGATGGACGTGGCGCCTAGCACGACCAAGCCATGTTTGCCTATATGGCAGGCAACTTGGCTATGGGAGTATTGGCACGAGATCTCATCACAAGATCCACGAAAATATTCTTAGACAACCACCATCTCTAAGAGGCAATGGTGGATAGAGGTAACACGGTTAGACCGTATTGCTTCGCAAGGAAATATAAGCGGACTCACAATACCTTAGTCGGTATCGTAGATTACTCATACTCAGAGGATTCTGAACAAAGTGGGTAATTGACTTATTGGTCAAGTGGGAGATTGTTAGAATAGGTGACCAGAAAGTCAATGGTATTGGCTGTTCTGAGAACCATTCGTCAATCTGTGAACAAGTAATATTATGTTAATGAATGTAGTAAGGATTCATAGGCATGAGTTTGTTGTACTTACTGCTTGCATCGATACGATGTCACAACAAACGCCCACAGACTGAAATAACATTTCGGGAAATTGGAACTACGCTTGGAGGTAGGTTCATGAAATCAGTTTCACCGAATCAGTCTGAAATACTCCAAGTCAAAGGAATCTCGAGACAGGCATCGAGAATCCATTTGAGACTTGCACTAAGCATCTGCTGTCGTGTTTCATCGACGGGTGACGAGGATCGTCTAAGCAGTGTTAGTGGGTCGGCCTGCTGGGGAGCGGCCGACTGAGGTGACTCGCGGGAATCGTCATATAGAAGCTACTCGGGCTTGGTCGGTATGACTCGTATTCCCGGTTCCGATAGTACGGGATTAGTCCTCGGACTTGAGGATCACGGCAGTCCCCTACATACTAAGGCTGTATCTTGGATCTGGTGAAATTTGACCGATTATATCACATGGTCATCATAAGCCTCATCCAGTGCAGTCGGAGTATGTAAGAACGGTGAATTCCAAGATAGGATCTGTCCCCTGTCAAAGGATATGACAGCAAGATCTCCTATGCGCTCGGAGATGGTTTAGACTCACAAAGTCTATGGCCATAGCACTTGATGTAGTGGGAAAGGATTTCCTACGTCGAGTTAAACCTATCTCGAGCATTATGCATAGTTGCCTAGTCAACGATGGGAACCGACCCCTAGACTAAAGGCCGGGAGACAGGCGACAGTAGGACCGTACCCGTACGTATCGAGCGTCGGTAGGACCGCACCTGCGTATAACTCGGAGCCTAAATGTTCACACCATAAATTCACCTAGTCTCTAGTGCCATGGACCGTTGCTAGATGGCCACCCATGGTAACGGACTACTTTAGTTATGAAATAATGAAAAGTAGGTCCAAGTCTAGCTGAAAGGTGAACCTAAAGAGTCACACCCGCTACACCAAATGAAAGGGAATTAATTTGGAATTAATTCCGGGAGAAGGTTTAATTTAATGGAATTAAATTATACTTCTTGGAGATACAAGCCTCGATGTATTATTTGGAATAATCGGGCTTGAGTTCATAAATTAGATTTATGAATTTTACAAAGCATGGGCTTTCCTTTTAATTAGATTAAAAGGATGAATTAATTAATTAGTGGGCTTGGTATTAAATAGGATTTAATATAAAGTCCATGGACTATTTAATTTGGAATTAAATAAAGTCCATTCCATTAATTAATTAATGGGCTTAGTATATTAAATAGGATTTAATATAAAGTCCATGGGACTATTTAATTTAGAATTAAATAATCCCATTCTATGGAATTAATTAATGGGCTTGGTATTAAATAGGATTTAATATAAAGTCCATGGACTATTTAATTTGGAATTAAATAAAGTCCATTCCATTAATTAATTAATGGGCTTAGTATATTAAATAGGATTTTAATATAAAGTCCATGGGAATTTTTAATTTAGAATTAAATAGGCCCATTCCATAAAGCCCATCAAAATGGATGGACAAGATTTGATCTAGAGAATGATGAGATGAAGGGCCATGATTAATTTGACTTAATCAAAAGCCTAATTTGACTAGGATTTGACTAGGTCAAAATCCTAGTCAAAGTGTGTCTCTTTGGAAGAGTTTGAGAAGGAATAGGAATTCCATCTTCTATAAATACTCAAAAAACACACACTTACACCTACTATTCTCTACAACTCTCATCTCTCAAATTCCCTCTCAAATTCGTCCACTCCTCTTTCTTCTCTCCAAGAATACTACTTTGTTCTTCTTGATTTATTCAAGTTAAGAACATAAGAGACATTGATTGCGTTAATTCATAGCGTCTATCGATGTCTCTTCTCCTCAAATTATTTCTTGCTAGCACAAGGGTTGTTTGCTTTCCGGTGGAGCGAGTGAGATGATTTAGAGGGTCTCTTATTTGAGATCTTGGTGCAAAACGGGGAACAATGCGTGTAGCCGAAACGAAGACAAAACTACAACCGGGTAGGTTCTTTAATTTCGTTTTTTCCGGTTTCAATTCTATGGCCTCCATGTTGTGTTTTATTGAACATGAGATACACCGAACGCCCGGGAGAATCAAGGGCACACCCCTTGATTCGTTTATGTATATTATGCATGATTTAAATTCGATTTAATTATGCTTTGTAATTTTATTACGCACTATTCCGCGCTTCCGCTATACGCGCTCATCTCCCGGGCCGATCCACCGATTTCTTTCAATAGTTGACGATAAATTGGTCGAAGGAGGGTGGGAGTGACTGAAGGATCACATCTATGTACGTTTCGTTATCGAGACCTGCCTTTAGGTCCTCGAGCTTTTCCACTAGGGTAAGCATTTTAACCCCATGCTCTTGTACAGAGGATCCTTCTGTCATTTTAGTTCCAAAGAACGCCTTGGTCGCGACATACCTAGTATGCCGGTCCGGGACTGCATAGCAATCCTTAAGGCGAGCCATAATGGAAGGGACATCGTCTAGCCTTTCATATTGCTTCTGAATCTCATTGGTCATCGAAGCAAGTATGACGCTACGGACCTTCCGGTTATCCTTATGCCAAGTCTCGAACGTCTCACGTTCTTCTGGCGTGGATCCTTCCGGCAAGGTCCTAGGGAGAGGCTCGTCCATGACGTAGCCTTGGTTCTCGTAATCTAGGACTATCCTGAGATTGCGCAACCAGTCGTTGTAGTTGGTTCCATTAAATTTGTTTGTCTCAAGAATGGTTGATAGTGGGTTCTTAGACATTTTAAATCTACATTTAGAAAACAATGCGCGATCAGCAGAAAATAAAGACGGTGGTTTGATGAAATAATTAAATGCTTGGTCTTTAGTCATTTAATCCTCCCACTATTTATACGAAAACGCGGTACTCTCAAATGTGATTTTCGGGAAATCCTTTCCTAGTGGGCTTGGGATCCACAACGATTTTTCCCATACCCCACTCTTACGATTCGCATGGAAAAGATCCTGTGGGAGGTATTCCATACCATTCTCGTTCCACGAGATTCCCAAGATTATTGCCTCACCCTTTTGCATGATCCCGAGGACTCCAAGCGAATCATGCTAATTGGGCGTTAGACCCGACCCAATCGACCGAGCCATGGACCCACTAGTACCCCCACGACTCGTGAGACAGGTAACAGCAGCCCATTTTTCGTTCATGACACAGTGCAGCTTCTTTTAAGTACAATAACGTGCCACGACTCGTGAGACCACGCTATTGACCTAAAACAGCTTCCTCACTGTGCCATGGATTGGAAGGCATGGACAAACTCCTAGAGTTCATGTCCACTTTATCTAGGGTCTAATATTTCCACATTGGTCCAACCAATGTGAGAGTAGTGAATGACCGAGATCTCATAATATATATGCATACATTCATCCATAATGCATAAATAAAATCCATCCATAGCAGTTATATGATAAATAAAAGCCATTCATCCATCATAATAACCACATGCAAAATTAAAGCCTAGCACGCCCCTGTTGGATGATCACGAGCCCGAATCCTATGCGATCCACTGAGCCCGCAGTGGATCTATGGTCAATCTAGGGTTGGTCCTATACTATTACAATAATAGTAACCCAATCATCATGCTGATGGGCCTTGGTCTCTTTTCTCTTTCTTCACTTCATGGAAAACTCCAAGGGACCTCCGGTCTGGGCTCTCCATGTGGTCCTTCCTTCTTCTCCACCAATTACAAAAAGAAACCTCACTCCTAGTCTACTCTCATTACATATTAAAAAATAGAAACCCCAGTGAAAACCCGGGGGGAGTACATAAGGAGGGAGGTAGAAAGCCTTATTATTCCAAGGCACTAGAAAGAGAGAAGGAGAAAGCAGTTAAAGAGGCACACAGGCCCAACAGAAAATTAAACCATACATTCGGTCTAGGGCTCGTGATCATCCATTTCCATCCAACACACGTAATTACATGATCCAATCACATAATCATAATATTCCAGCAACACATGATTTCCAATCATATTAATCCAAGATGAAAATAAATGAACATGTGCGCAACGTGTGAAAATAAAAAAAAAAATATAAATATTGGTAATATTAATCTTTTTTTCTCGTTTTAGGAAAACCTTTCCTCATTATCTTAAGTAAAATAACCCCGAGATTCCAAATCCAATTTATTTTACTCCTAAAATAATGTCTTTAGGAACTTAGGAAAAATTGAACCCAAAAAACGATTTTTCAGAATTAATTCAAAATTAAAACTGAAAATTAATTTAAAATAAAATAACACTAGGGTTTCAAAACCCTAGCTTCACAGCCACCGGCCGCCGCCGCCTGCGGCAGCCAGCCGGCCGGCCGCGCGCGCAGGCGCTGCCTGGCAGGCCGACGCGCGCGCAGGCTCCTCTTCCTTGCGCGCGCTGGCTTGCTGGCCGCCGGCCGTGTGCCTGCGCTGTGCGCAGAGCACGCGCGCAGACGCGCACTGGGCGTGCCTGCCGGGCGCGCGCGCGCAGACGCCTCCGTCCTACAGAATGATTACCTCTCGAGAATGATTACCACAAGGCTTATGATAATTATCTTACAGAATGATTACCTCTCGCTAGATCCAAGATACAGCCGTCCTGTGCACGCGACTACCATGATTCCTCAAGTCTGAGGATTACTCCCGTACTATCGGAACCGGGAAAAAACCAATCATACCGACCAAGCCTCCAAGGCTTCCATATGATGATCCCCGCGAGTCAGTCCAGTCAGCTCGACCCCAGTCGACCAACCCATCAAGATCGTGTAGGCGTCCCACGCCTGTTGCCGATGAAACACGACACTCATCCAATGAACACGACTCTTGACGCAAGTCTCAATAGGACTCTCGATGCCCTGTCTCGAGGTCCTCAACTTGGAACGTTTCAGACCCAACTCTTAATCAGTTGGTTTCATGACCACCATCCAATGCGTGGCCCAACTGCACGAGTTGTTATCCATGGTCTGTGGGCTTTGTTGCAATATAAGTTAAACACCGTTTTAACAAATGTAAGATGAGCGCAACAAAGAAGGTACCATTAGTGACGAATACTCATCTTATTCATCACATAATAATATTACATTTACATCAAGTTGTCAGATAGGTTACAAATCGCCAAACCTATTGGCTTTCTGGTCACCTATTCTAACAAAGGTGACATCAATTGTTAAGCACTTCGAGTGTTGTTCCTTTTACACCACAAGGTGGAGGTAAAGGAAAGGGCAAAAGGGTTCAGAAGTCAAGTTCATAGATTCCTAAGAACGAATGCATTTAATACCGTAAAAGGGGCCATTGGAAGAGGGATTGTCTTAAACCCCTCTCCAATGAAAGTAAAATTTGATATTGAGTATTGACATGATCACTTTAATCTATTTGGTATTAAATACCGTTCTTGTCACGAATCTGCGGGTGGTTTGCAGAAAGTGATAAGGATTAAAAGGCCAAGAACAGTTCTAGGATTCAACAATGGCAAGGTCATTCCTGAAAAGGACTAGAGACATGTTAGGCGTATAAACGTGATCATGTTAGGAATAGTTTATAGGAATTACGTAACCTAGCATGATCAAAAGTATGTCTCTTTGTTGGATAAAGATTTTATTTCATACATATTTGACCAACAAAATTATTGAATATTGATTTATGTTTGCTAGTGTTTACACATAAATTCCTAGAATACCATCCCATAAAAGGTTTATGAATACTCAAAATTCAAATGATCTAAATGGATTAATCAAGACTAACTTATTGATTTGGCATCCGCAACAGTTAGGACGTTTCCTCTTATTAAAGATAAGTAAATTAGAAAGTTTGATGAATCTAGAAATACATGATTCGAATTGACTAAATTTACTAGTCTTTTTTGAGGAAGGAAAAGTCCGAAAGCTCTTTGTTGGACAAGGTTGGCTTGCCAATAGTCTATTGGATAGGATCTAATAGGTTACTGAATACACAAGACCATAAGGGGGTTCAAAAGTCTAAAGGTCGCATAGGAGGTGTTTGGAATTAGACTTGAGGTGGTGAATCATAAATGGTTGCAAAACTAAACCTATTTCGATAAGGATCGAAAAGGCCGTGTATTTAGTCAGAGCTCTTGAGCATCAAATTGAGAATGGAATTTCCAATTAAATGCTTCCTATAAAGGCCAAATATGACGGTCTCTGATAAAGCGAACGATCGAGCCTCGTTAGACGGGGGTGGATCAAATTTTCACCAAATTACCTTAGCCCATGTAGACGTGGACTCAAAATTGCCAATGTAAGGAATGTGGAATTTTGCTAGGAGTCACGCACCATAGTGCCATGGTTTTGCAAGCCTGTGTCCTGAAAAAGTCTTTGAGCATGTAGGAATCTGCTAGGAAATTCAAACAAGGTTTGAAACACCGCCTAACTGGAATAATTGTTTTGACGAGCTCATATGGAGTATGACTCGGTCTTAAATAACATAGGTGACAGTGGGAGTAGAAATGGAGTTCCAAGTGTTTAAGTCTGTAATATCTTGTTCATCATGGATGAATTCAAGATATTAGGAATCACTAAAACACAACTGTAGCTCACGAAAATTCTCCATGACATTTTAGGGTTACCACATACATATCGTGAATTGAGAGAGAGAATTCAGATATGTAGAGGGATAAGTTATTCAAGACACAGTTGAAAGAAATTGTGGATCGTCCAGGGAAAAGCGCGAATGCGGAAGCGCGGTATAATTAAAATTAAAACGGAATTTAAACATGCTTTTAAATTAAAACACGTTTCAAAGGGTGTGCCTTTGAAATTTCCCGGGCGTTCGGTGTATCTCATGAACGAATAACACAAAATAAATCATGGAGGCCATAGGGTTGGAAATTAAAGAGAGGACGAAAAATTAAAACGAGACCTACCCGTTGTCGTTTTCGTCTTCAACGGCTACAAGCGTTGTTCCCCATTTTGTACCAACGTAGGTCCCCATTTTGCACCAAGATCTCGTCTTTGAGACCCTCTAAATCGTGACACACGATCCACCCACGTATCTTGCACGTCCTGCTAGCAACGAACAAGTTTATGTTTTTGGAGTGGATGAATCAATAACACATTATTGATTAATGGTATTGACTCATCAAGTTCTTAATGTTCCAAGAACAAAAAGAACCAAGAAAATATTTCTTGGAGAGGGAGAGAGAATCGGACGAGAGAGAGGGAGAGAGAATCTGTGTGTGTGTGTTGTAGTGTGTGTGTTGGAGTTTCATCATCCTTCAACTTGTAGGATGCTAGGGGTTTATATAGAAGAGGAGTCTAATCCTCTTTAAACTCCTCTTTCAAGAACTCTATTTTGACTAGGATTTTGACCTAGTCAAAGTCCTAGTCAAAGTAGTGTTTTGACCTAGTCAAAACAATCCTAGCCATCCATCTCTCCCATTCATCTCACCGTTGATTTAATTTAATTTAATGGAATATTTAAAACCTATTTAAATATTTCCAAGAGGCTAAAAATAAATATAAATATTATTTAAGCCCATTAAATAAATCCCTTTGATAAATCTAATTTATCAATTTAATTCCTTATATCTAATAGAAGGAATTATTTCTCCAAGAAAAATAAAGGACCCGATTAAATCCAATTTAATCATTCCTTCACTCCAATATTTAATTCCTAATTAAATATCTAAATGTGTGTGGATAGTGTGTGACTCTTTATGTTCACCTTTCAGCTAGACTTGGTCGGATTCCTAGAATCCTTCCGTTACCATGGGTGGCCATCTAGCAACGGTCCATGGCACTAGAGACTAGGTGAAATATTCAGGGATGAACATTTAGGCTCTAACAGTACACTTGTCCTTCTGTCTTCGGTCTCATCACTTAGAGTCTAGGGCACGGATAATGCAGGTACCCATTTTGGACCTAAGTGTCGGTCTGTCCTCACTAAACGCCGCAAGGGAATCCTTCCCTTCTGTTCAGTTACTGTGGCCACAGATTTTAGGGACAAGACACAGAGCATACATGAGACTCAACTGTCAATACCTATTGGCAGGAGACAGATCCTTTCTTGGAAACTACTGTCACTTTGTACACCAGAACTGTACTAGACATGGCTTATGACTACCAAAGAGAATTCTGGCAATCTCTCACCATATCTAAGATACAGCCCTAACGTACAGGTAAACTGAGCAATTCCTCAAGTCAAAGGACTTGGCCTGTACCGTTGGAACCGGGAATACACGTCATACCTTGCTGACCATACTCAAGGTCCTCCGTAAGACGGCTCCCGCGAGTCACCTCAGTCAGCTGCGTCCTAGCATGCTAACCCACTAACACTGCTTAGATGACCCTCGTCACCCGTCGATGAAACACGACAGCAGGTGCTTAGTGCAAGTCTCAAATGGAATCCCGGTACCCATTTTCGGGATTCCTTGACTTGGAGATTTCCGGACTGATTCGGGAAGACTGATTCCATGGACCTACCTCCAAGCGTAGTCCCAGTCCCCGAAATTGATTCTCAGTCCGTGGGCTTTGTTTGCGTAGTGAACAGATATGAAAACAAATATAAGTGAACACAAACAAAGTGATGCCAAATGAAATTCACTTCTTTATTCATTAATGATTTATCAAACACCTGAAATTGTCTAGATATAGGTTACATATTCCTGCCAAAATTGGCTTACATGGTCACCTATTCTAACAACAGTCACGGTAGACTAATGAGAAAATTGGATGTTGAGTATCCCCTGCGTCTTAACCCTAGATAAACATGAGATGTGTTTACTCGGTGCATAAGATCCAATGTTGAGTGTGCTTCTTTCATGACTCAACAGAAATCAGTAATGCACTAAGGGGTTGAAGACAACATTCAAGAACAATCCTTAGTACCTGAATAAGGACTAAAGATGTGTTCTCGATGAACCATCCATGGAGAGTTGTTTTGGAAGGCTAAAGCGATACTAGTTTCCAGAGCATAGTGAAAAACGGTTAGTCTCAAAGGTATGCACAGTCAGGCTCAATGACGATTGCATTGGATAGTGGTTATGGATGAAAACTGCGTCCAGAGGATAGACGTGGTGCCTAGCACTGCCAAGCCGATGGTCGTCTAGATGGCAAACAACCAAGCTATGGCAAAAGTTTTGGCACGAGATCTCATCACAAGATCCCGAAAATTTCTTAGACAACTACCATCTCCGGGCAGCGGTGGTGGATACAGGTAACACGGTTAGACCGTATTACCTCAGCAAGGAAATATAGCAGACTCATGACACCTTAGTCGGTATCGTAGATTATTCATGCTCAGAGGATTCTAAACAAAGTAGGTAATTGACTTAATGGTCAAGTGGGAGACTGTTAGAATGGGTGACCACAAAGTCAATGTGGTTGGCTATTCTGAGAACCATTCATCAATCTTTGCACCAGTAATATTATGTTTATGAATGTAGTAAGGATTCATCATTGGCAATGATAAGTTTATTGTGCTTACCGCTAACATTGAACGTTGTTTCGATGTCATAACAAACGCCCACAGACCAGACATATGAATCCAAGAAGTTGGATCATGCATAGGATGGTAGTCATGGAACCAACTTCTGTAGATAGGTCTGAAATACTCCAAGTCGAGGATCTCAAAATCGGGCATCGAAGGTCCTATAGAGACTTGGACCAAGGATTGCATTCATTGAAGGACAAGCGGATCCGCCCAGGAGCGCGAGCGGAAGCGAGAAAGCGAGAAAAGGGCGTAAATTTAAATCTAATTTAAATAAACAAATCCCAAGGGGTGTACCCTTGGGTGCTCAACCGGGCGTTCGATGTAGGATGTGTAAATATTAAAACGTATATAAAACACATAGGGCATAGATGGATAATAAATCAACCAAGCCGTAGTAATTGTTACCTTGCAGATTTAACGTGTGCTCGGGTACTAGCGTTGTTCCCTTGTTCCAGAATGCTCACAAATCCAAACGTATGGATTCTCCAAAGGTGATCCACACTACACCGGAAGAAACACACGTTCTTCTTGCCAGAAAAGAACGGGTTTAAGAAGGAATCGTTTTAAGAGAAGAACATTTTCAATTAGTGCTCTCTTAAACTTACTTTGTTCTTCTTCTTGATTCAAAACCAAGTGAAGAACAGAAGTAGAGAAGGAGAGAGATGACGGAGAGTTGGGAGAGAGGAGAGGGCCGATTTTTGGCTTCTTTTTTTTCCTAGAAAAAGATGAATTATGATTTACTTATCCTATAATTAATATGATTATTGGAATGTGTCTAGGTTCATCCAAGGATGTCTAGATTCATTCCGATCAATCACCATCAATTCTTCAATCAAGCCAACCAAAGTTTATGGTATGATCAACTCATACCAAAAGGGAAGGGCTTGATTGGAGTTGATTTATCTCTTTCCAAAAAAGACATGTCAACATACCACCTTGCATGAAACATTGTTGATTTTGCTTCCTCCAAGGGGGCATTTCGGCCATGTCTAGTTATGGGAAGAATTCGAACTTCTTCCTATTCCAAAATAGGAATTATTTCTCCTCTCAGGTCAAATTTAACAGACCGGGTCTTATCGTAATCTAATCACGACGAACCCAACATTAAATCTAATTTAATATCCATTTAAATTATTTCCGTTGATCTTTTAATCCAATTAAAAGATCCAACGTCTCAACTTTCCATATTTAATCGAAAATCCAATTTACCGATTAAACGAAAACCTAATACAATATCGGCCCGTCCATCCAATGGACTTTCCCTTAAGTAATCCAATTACTCATTTATCCTTCGAGATTAACTCCAAGTCAATCTCTTAACCTCCTCGGTGATTTGTGTGTGACCATTTAGGTTCACTCTCAGCTAGACTTGGGCCCATGTCCCACAAAGGCCCGTTACCATGGGTGGCCGTCTAGCAATGGTCCATGGCACTAGAGACTAGGTGAATTGGTGTGAACATTAAGGCGCCGATTCTGTATGGGTATGATCCTTCCGTCTACCGTTTCCCGGCCTTAGTCTAGGGTATGGAATTGGGCGTCGGTTCCCATCCTTGACTAGGTATCTATGCTCAATACTCGAGACCACGTACGCTTCATTGCGTCGACACAGGAAACCATTCCTTGTTCGACCAACCACTGTGGCTACAGCTTTAAACAGCATGAACGTGCCTCCGAGTGCATAGGAGATACCTCTGTCACATACTGACAGGGGACGGATCCTCTTCCTGGAATCCACCGTCCTCGCTACACATTCCGACTGCACTGGACAAGGCTTATGATAATCATCTTACAGAATGATCACCTCTCGCCAGATCCAACAAACAGCCGTCATGTGCACGCGACTGCCATGATCCCTCAAGCCTGAGGATTACTCCCGTACTATCGGAACTGGGGAAAACCAATCATACCGACCAAGCCTCCAAGGCTTCCATATGATGATCCCCGCGAGTCAGTCTAGTCGGCTCGAGCCCAGTCGACCAACCTATCAAGATTGTGTAGGCGTCCCACGCCTGTTGCCGATGAAACACGCCACGCATCCAATGAACACGACTCTTGACGCAAGTCTCAATAGGACTCTCGATGCCCTGTCTCGAGGTCCTCGACTTGGAACGTTTCAAATCCAACTCTTAATCAGTTGGTTTCATGACCACCATCCAATGCGCGGCCCAACTGCACGAGCTATTTACCATGGTCTGTGGGCTTTGTTGCGATATAAGTAAAACACCATTTTAACAAATGTGAAATGAGTGCAACAAAGTAAGCACCAGAAGTGACGAATACTTATTTTATTCATCACATAATAATATTACATTTACATCGAGTTGTATAATAGGTTACAAATCGCCAAACCTATTGGCTTTCTGGTCACCTATTCTAACATTCATTAGATGAGTATCGTGTTTAATCATTGACAAACGTTGGACGTCTATGCAATATTAGTGGGTTAGTTGACAAGGGTAGTGTCGGCTGACTGAGGTGAGTCACAAGAATCGTCATATGGAAGCCACAGGGGCTTGTCGGTATGACTCGTATTCCCAGTTCAAAAAGTACGGGATTAGTCCTTGGACTTGAGAAATCAAGGCAATCGCTCACATACGAAGGTTGTATCTTGGATCTGGCTAGAGATGACCGTGTCATATGACATGGCCATCATAGGCCTTGTTCAGTGCAGTCGGAGTATGTGGAGAGGGGTGGATTCCAAGATAGGATCTGTCCCCTATCAAAGAATATGACAGCGAGATCTCCTATGCGCTTTGAGATGGTTTAGACTCTCAAAGTATATGGTCATAGCACTTGATTGAGTGGGAAAGGATTTCCTATGCTAATTATAGAGTTAAACCCTATCTCGAGTATTAAGCATAGACGCCTAGTCAAGGATGGGAACCGATGCCCAATTCCATACCCTAGAGTAAGGCCGGGAGATAGGCGACAGTAGGACCGTACCTGTGTATAACTCGGAGCCTAAACGTTCACGCCACATATTCACCTAGTTTCTAGTGCCATGAACTGTTGTTAGACGACCACCCATGATGACGGACTACTTTGGTTATGAGATAACAAGAAGTAGGTCCAAGTCTATCTGAGGGTGAACCGATAGCGTCACACCCGCTACACCAAATGTGAAAAGAATTAATTTGGAATTAATTCCGGGAGAAGGTTTAATTTAATAGGATTAAATTATAATTTTTGGAGATTCAAGCCTCGATGGATTAATCAGGTTTGAGTTCATAAATTAGATTTATGGATTTAATAACGCATGGGCTTCTCTTTTAATTAGATTAAAAGGGTGAATTAATTACTGGGCTTTAAATATTAGATAGGATTTAATATAAAGTCCATTGGACCTTGGGACTATTTAATTTAGAATTAAATAGGCCCATTCCATAAAGCCCATCAAATGGATGGATGAGATTTGAACTAGAGATTGATGAGATGAAGGGCTACGATTAATTTGACTTAATGAAACCCTAGGTTGACTAGGATTTGAGTAGGTCAAAATCCTAGTCAAAGTGTGCCTCTTTAGAAGAGGTTGAGTAGGAATAGGAAAATTGATTTTCTATAAATACTCAAAAAAACACACACACACACACCTACTAATCTCTACACTTCTCATTTCTAATCTCTCTCTGAAATTCTCGTCCACTCTCTCATAATTCTCTCCAAATTTTCTTTGTTCTTCTTGATTTATTCAAGTTAGAACATAAGAGACGTCGATAGCGTTAATCAATAGCGTGTATCAATGTCTCTTCTCCCCTAAATGATTTCTTGCTAGGACAAGGGTTCGTTGTTTTTTCGATGTAGCGTGTGGACGATTTAGAGGGTCTCTATTTTGAGATCTTGGTGCAAAACGGGGAACAATGCGTGTAGCCGAACGAAGATGACTACGAGACGTAACGTCCTCTTTTACGTTTCTTGTTCTAAATTCTATGGCCTCCATGTTGTGTTTTCTTGAACATGAGATACACCAAATGCCCGGGTGAATCAAGGGTATATCCTTGATCTGTTTATGTATGAACGATGCATGCTTTAAATTCCATTTAATTTATGCCTTGTAATTTTATTATGCAACCCATCGGGCTTTCGCATTCGTGCTCCCTCTCCCGGAACGATCCGCTCGCTTTCACTGCTCTGTCGTGCTCCTTGCGCGCATTACTGACAGGCCTCTGTGTCTGCCTGTCGCGCACGCGCACCTGGTAGCGCCTCCTACGCGCGCGGCCGGCAGCGCGCGTATGCTGTCTACGTGTGCGGTCAGCTGACGGCTGCCGCTGTCGCCGTTTTCTATTTTCATCAATTCTTTTTGCACTATTTTATCCAAGAAAATAATTCAAGAATAACATTAAATCCATGATCCAAAATTCAAGTTCAAAATTAACGCAATAAACCCCACAATTTATGAAATGATTTAAAACATAATTAAAGCCACGTAAACATGCATATACACGTATAGCACATAAAACCCTAGGCCTATATGCCAGACTGGGCTCTAATACCACTGTAATGATATATGGATCGTCCCAGAGGAAGCGCGATTATTAAAAACAAGAAACGTAAATTATGCTTAAATTACGAAATTTAAAGGACTTGTTCAAGGGGTGTTCCCTTGAACCTCCTGAGCGTTATGTGTATCTCATGAATAAAAGAAAAACATGTAGAATTCATGGAGTCCATAGGGTTGTAATGAAGAAAGCAAAGAAATGAGACTTACCCGTTGTAGTCTTTCTTCGAACCGCTACACGCGTTGTTCCACGTTTTGCCATCAAGATCCCAAAGTAGAAAATCCAAAATCATCCACACAATTTACCGGATCTTGATTTCTCGTGCTAGAAAGAGATCAAGAACAATAAGGGAGGATGAATAAACCTAGCGTTATGAATTAACGTGATCGATTCGTCTAGTGTTCCCTTGTATCAAAAACAAGAAAACAATGCTTTCTTGGAGTAAGAGAGGAGAGGGGACGAGATTGAGAGGGCGTAGTCGGCTGTGTGTGTGTGTGTGTGTATGAGAGATGAGTGTAGAGATTCGAATCTGTGTGTGTGTGTGTGTGTGTGTGTTTTGAGTATTTATAGGAAAAGAATTTTCCTATTCCTACTCAAACTCTCCTAAGGGAGGCATACTTTGACTAGGAGTTTGACCTAGTCAAATCCTAGTCAACCTAGACTATGATTAAGTCAAGCTTAATCATAACTCTTCATCTCATCAAACCTTCTAGAATCAATCTCATCCGTCCATCCTTAGATGGGCTTTATGGAATATTTTAAATCCTATTTAAAATTGTCCATTGGGCTTCTAATAAATATCGAATAAATATTTAAGCCCATTCCCTAATTCCATATTAGGGAGGACGAATCGACCAAGCGTTATTAATTAACGTGATCAATCCGTCTAGTGTCCACTTGTATCAAAACAAGGAACTGGGTTTTTCTTGCAGAAAAGAGGAGAGAAGGGACAAGAGAGAGAGAGGGGTCGGTGGTGTGTGTCTGTGTGTGTGTGTGTGTGTGTGCTCACAAGATGATCACCTTGTGTGTGTGTGCATCTATGAGTATTTATAGAAGAAGAATACTACTATTCCTCTTCAAACTCTAAGTAAGAGGCACACTTTTGACTAGGATTTTTACCTAGTCAAATTAGGTTTTAGACTTAGTCAAACTAATCTTGGCCTTTAATCTCTCTACTATAGTCTCGTCCGTCCATCACCTTAATGGATTATTTAAATCTTATTTAAATAATATGTAGGACTTTAAATAATTAATATTTATTAATTCTAAGCCCATTTCCTCATTTCTAATAAATTTTATTTATTAATTAATTTCACTTAATCTAATTAAAGAAATTAACAATCCGAGAAAAAGAGAACCAATTTAATCTAATTAAATTGTTCCACCTACGATTAATTCTAAATTAATTCCTTTTTTTACCAGCGGATTGTGTGTGACTCTTTAGGTTCACCCTTAGCTAGACTTTGGCCAAATCTCCAATCATCTCATGAAGGGAATTCGTCTATCACCATGGGTGGCCGTCTAGCAACGGTCCATGGCACTAGAGACTAGGTGAATATTATGGCGTGAATATTTAAGCTCTCCAATACATTTGTCCTTCCATCTACTATCTCACAACTATAGTCTAGGTATGGACTTTTAGGACGTCGGTACGCATTCCTGACTTAAGCCTTGGCTCGTCCACACTAAATGTCCACAGGGATCCCATCCCACTGTTCAGTCACTGTGGCCACAGATTTATGGAGGACGAGTCTCAAAGTATAAGTGAGGCATTACTGTCAACCCTTTTGACAGGAGATGGATCCTCTCTTAGGACCTACTGTCCACACTACACATCTTGACTGCACTAGATAGGGCTTATGACAACCGAGTCTCTCGACTTAGTAGCCTCTTGCCAAACCTAAGACACAGGCATTGTGTGTATGTGACCACAGTAGTCCCTCAAGTCTAGGGATCAAACTCGTACTGCCGGAACCGGGAATACAAGTCATACCGACCGACCCTACTCAAGGTCTTCCATATGACGATTTTCACGAGTCACCTCAGTTAGCTGGCACCTAGCTGGCTGACCCACTAACATTGCAAGGACGACCCTCATCACTTGTCGATGAAGCATGACTGCAATCGCTTAGTGAAAGTCTCAAACGGACTCTCGATACCCTATCTCGAGTTCCTTTGACTTGGAGTGTTTCAGACCAATCCACAGAAACTGATGTCATGACCTGCCATCCTATGCACAGTCCAGTTTCTTGGATTGACGTTTCGGGCTGTGGGCTTTGCTTGTGCATTGAACAGTTAATAATATAAAGTAATAAGTGAACACAAACAAAGTATTTAAGTCATATGAATATCACCTTCTTATTCATAATAATTATTAAAACACCAAAACTATCAGACATAGGTTACATAAGCCAATCAGATTGGCTTCATGGTCACCTATTCTAACAGAAACCCCCTGGCCACACCGGCCCCAAGGGGATGCAGCATCACCCAAAGCATGAAAAAGAAATAAAGTAAAAATTGTTTCATCCCAAGCACAGGGGGTAAGTAGCCAAAGGTAAATCGTTTTCAAAAATGGGGGGGGGGGGGGGGGGCACAAATCATTCATTTTTTTTCCCATAGGTGGAGTCGTGTCAGCTTCTTCCATGGGTTCGGCCACTGCAGAGAGAGGATCAATTTCAGTCGGACCCAGAGGGCGGGCTAATGTGGCCTCAGAAGGCTCTTCCTCGAGGGCCTCATGTTAGAATAGGTGACCATGAAGCCAATCTTGACGGGCAAAATGTAACCTATGTCTAGACAATTTCAGTGTTTTGATAAAACTATGAATAAAGAAGTGAAATTCATTCTGGCATTACTTTGCTTGCGTTCACTTTACTGCTTTATCTATCTGTTCACTACGCAAACAAAGCCCACAGACTGAAAGCCCATTTCAGGGACTGGGACTACACTTGGAGGTAGGTCCATGAAATCAGTCCCGCCGAATCAGTCCGGAAAAACTCCAAGTCAAGAAATCTCAAAAATGGGTACCGAGATTCCCTTGAGACTTGCACTAAGCATCTGCTGTCGTATTTCATCGAGGGGTGACGAAGGTCGTCTAAGCAATGTTACTGGGTTAGCATGCTAGAGAGTAGCTGACTGAGGTGACTCGCGGGAACCGTCTTACGGAGGACCTTGAGTAGGGTCAGTAAGGTATGACGTGTATTCCCGGTTCCAACGGTACAGACCAAATCCTTTGACTTGAGGAACTTCTGAGTTTACCTATATATCAGGTCTGTATCTTAGATATGGTGAGAGATTGCCAAGAAGCACCTGAGTAGTCATAAGCCATGTCTAGTGCAGCTCTGGTGTACAAAGTGACAGTAGTTTCCAAGAAAGGATTTGTCTCCTGTCTAAAGGCATTGACAGTTGAGTCTCGCGTATGCTCTGTGTCTTGTCCCTAAAATCTGTGGCCACAGTAACTGAACAGAAGGGAAGGTTTCCCTTGCGGCGTTTAGTAAGGACAGACCGACACTTAGGTCCAAAATGGGTACTTGCATTTTCAGTGCCCTAGACCCTAAGTGGTGAGACCGTAGACAGAAGGACAAGTGTACTGTTAGAGCCTAAAAGTTCATCCCCGAATATTTCACCTAGTCTCTAGTGCCATGGACCGTTGTTAGATGGCCACCCATGGTAACGGACGGATTCTAGGAATCCGACTAAGTCTAGCAAAAAGGTGAACCTAAAGAGTCACACACTATCCACACACAAATTTAGTATTTAATTTAGAATTAAATATTGGAGAAAATAAATGATTAAATTTGAGTTAATCGGGTCCTTTATTTTCTTGGAGTATTAATTCCTTCTATTTGATAAAAGGATTTAAATTAATAAATTAGATTTATTAAGGGAATTAATTTAATGGGCTTAGAATAAATATTTATATTTATTTTGCCTCTTGGAATATTTAAATAGGTTTTAAATATTCCATTAAATTAAATTAACGGTTGAGATTGAAAGGGAGAGATGGATGGCTAGTATTAATTTGACTAGGTCAAATACTATTTTAACTAGGACCTTGACTAGGTCAAAGTCCTAGTCAAAATAGACCTCTTAAAGTTGGAGTTTAAAGAGGATTAAACTCCTCCTCCATATAAACCCCTAGCCTCCTACAAATCAATGGATGATGAATTTCCAACACACACACAACACACACTACTCGAGCTCTCTCCTCTCCCTCTCGTCCGCCCTCTTCTCTTTCTCTAGCAAGAAAATATTATTCTTGTTCTCTTGTTCTTGGAACATTAGAACTTAGGAAGATCGATCCCGTTAATTCATAACGCGTGGTTGATCTATCCTCTCTAAAAATAATACTTGTTCGTTGCTAGCACGACGTGCAAGATACGTGGGTGGATCGTGTGTCACGATTTGGAGGATCTCAAGAACAAGGTCTTGGTGCAAAACGGGGAACAACGCGAGTAGCCGTTGAAGACGGAAACGACAATGGGTAGGTCTCGATTTACGTTTTCGCCCCTTTTAATTTTAATCCCTATGGCCTCCATGATTGTTTGTATGTATTTAATTCATGAGATACACCGAACACCCGGGAAAGTTCAAGGGCACACCCCTTAAAGCATGTTTAAATTTCGTATTTTTATTTTATACCGCGCTTCCGCATTCGCGCTATTTTACCGGGACGATCCACAATCTTTCAGTGGTATCAGAGCCCGGTTCGGTGTATAGGCCTAGGTTTTATGTGCGTTTTAAGCATGAAACGTGTTCTTGGCATCTTTTTATTAATTCTTGGCTTTCTTGATTATTAAAGCATGTCGTTTCTTGCTTTTAATTCATGTGATTATTGTGTTGTTGGTATTTTTCTATTTTTCTTGGGAAACAAGGGTGAAAAATTGAGCGAAAAATAATGAAACGCCGACCAGCCGGAGGCTAGCCGCGCGCAGTCATGCACACAGGCTGGGCACCTGCCTGCGCCCGGCCGCCTGGCAGGATCCGCCAGACTACGCGCAGTAGGCAGACGTGCGGCCATAGTGGCCGCGCGCGCGAACACAGACGAGGGTGTCTGCGCACGCGCGCACGCAGGCGGTGGTGTCTGCGCGCGCGCGCCCGGAAAGCACGCCTGGTGTGCGCGCGCACTGCGCAGGGGGCAAACGCGAGGCTGGCGACCAGCAAGCCAGCGCGCGCACGGGGAAGGGAGCCTGCGCGCACAACAGCCTGCCGGAGCACCAGGCCGCGCGGCCTACTGCCGACCAGGCCCGCGCGCGCCCGGCCAGGCAGCGCCTGCGCGCACGCCGGCAGGCTGCTGCCGGAGGCGGCGGCCGGCTGCCGGTACAGCTAGGGTTTTACCCTATATTTTTTATTTATTTTCAGTTTTGAATTTTTAATTAATTTTGAAATTCGTTTTTGTTCAATTTTGCCTAAATTTCTAAGACATTATTTTGGGAAGTAAAATATATTGAATTTGGAATCCCGGGGATATTTTTTACTTAAAAATAATGAGGAAAGATTTTCCTAAAACATGGAAAAATATTATTACCAATGATTATGTAATATTTTCACATGCTACGCATTTATTTATTCATCTTGAATAATTGTGATTGGTTATCATGTATTATTGGTATATTGTTCCTTTTATGTGATTGGATCATATGATTACGTGTGTTGGATTCATACAGATGATCACGAGCCCTAGACCGAATGTATGGTTTAATTTCCTGTTGGGCCTGTGTGCCTCTTTTACTGCTTTCTCCTTCTCTCTTTCTAGTTGCCTTGGAATAATAAGGCATTCTATCTCCCTCCTTATGTACTTCCCCCGGGTTTTCGCCGGGGTTTCTATTTTTAATATGTAATTAGAGTAGAATAGGAGTGAGGTTTTAATTTTTTATGTAAATGATGGAGAAGAAAGAAGGTCCACATGGAGAGCCCAGACTGGAGGTTCCAAGGCGTTTCCATGAAGAGAAGAAAGAGAAAAGAGACCAAGGCCCATCAGAATGATGATTGAGTTACTATTAATGTAATAGTATAAGACCAACCTTAGATTGACCATAGATCCACTGCGGCTTAGTGGATTGCATAGGATTCGGGCTCGTGATCATCCAACAGGGGCATGCTAAGCTTTAATTTTACATATGGTTATTATGATGGATGAATGGTGTTTCTATTTATCATATAACTGCTGTGGATGCATTTATTTTACGCATTATGGATGAATGTGTAGACGTTTTATATTTTGAGATCTCGGTCATTTACTACTCTCACATTGGTTGGACCAATGTTTAAATATTAGATCCTAGTTAAAATGGACATGAACTCTAGGAGTTTGTCCATACCTTCCAATCCATGGCATAGTGAGGAAGCTGATTTAGGTCAATAGCGTGGTCTCACGAGTCGTGGCACGTTATTGTACTTAAAAGAAGCTGCACTATGTCATGAACGAAAAACAGACCGTTGTTACCTGTCTCACGAGTCGTGGGGGTAGCAGTGGGTCTGTGGCTCGGTCGATTGGGTTGGGTCTAACGCCCGATTAACATGATTCGCTTGGAGTCCTCGGGATCATGTGAAAAGGTGAGGCAACAATCTTGGGAATCTCGTGGAACGAGAATGGTATGGTATACCTCCCACAGGATTTTTTTCATGCGAATCGTAAAAGCAGGGTATGGAAAGGATCGCTGTGGATCCCAAGCCCACTAGGAAAGGGTTTCCCGAAAATCACATCTGAGAGTACCGTGTTTTCGTATAAATAGTGGGAGTATTAAATGACTAAAGACCATGCATTTAATTTTTTATCAAACCACCGTCTTTTATATTCTGCTGATCGCGAACTCTGTTTTAAATGTAGATTTAAAATGTCTAAGAACCCACTTTCAACCATTCTTGAGACAAACAAATTCAATGGAACCAATTACAACAACTGGTTGCGTAATCTCAGGATAGTCCTGGATTATGAGAACCAAGGCTACGTCATGGACGAGCCTCTCCCTAGGACCTTACCGGAAGGATCCACGCCGGAAGAACGTGAGACGTTCGAGACTTGGCATAAGGATAACCGGAAGGTCCGTAGCGTCATACTTGCTTCGATGTCAAATGAGATTCAGAAGCAATATGAAAGGCTAGAAGATGTCCCTTCCATTATGGCTCGCCTTACGGATTGCTATGCAGTCCCGGACCGGCATACTAGGTATGTCGCGACCAAGGCGTTCTTTGGAATCAAAATGACAAAAGGATCCTCTGTACAAGAGCACGGGGTTAAAATGCTTACCCTGGTGGAAAAGCTCGAGGACCTAAAGGAAGGTCTCGATAATGAAACGTACATAGATGTGATCCTTCAGTCACTCCCACCCTCCTTCGACCAATTTATCGTCAAGTATAACATGAACGCACTTGAGAAGGGCATTCATGAGTTGATCAATATGTTGGTGCAATACGAGGCAACGACTAAGAAGTCCACGCCTTCGGTATTGTTTGGAGGTGCTTCGACTTCCAAGACGAAAGGCAAAGGTGCCACACGTTAGAAAAAGAAGAAAGGGAAGGGAAAGGCCGTCAAAGCAGCTACGAACACTAAGAGTGTTCCTATTGCCAAAGAGGAGAAAGGCAAAGGAAAGGGAAAGGTTGTCTCTAAGCAACAGTCGAAGGCATATGACATATGTATCAATTGCCGTGAGAAAGGGCATTGGAAGAGAGAGTGCCCCAAACTCTTCTCGAACCAAGGTATTTTTGTGATTGAGGTTAATATGGTCACTAATTCTGCCTCTTGGGTATTATATACCGGCTGTGGAGCCCACATTTGCAATGACTTGCAGGTTGCTGAAAAGAAGCAGAAAACTGGGTAGCGGGGACATGATCCTGAAGCTTGGGAATGGCAAGGCCATCTCGGCAGAAGCAGTAGGATCCACCACTCTAGTGATTAGTGATAGTATTAGCATAGAATTAGAGAAAGTTTATTTTTTACCTAGTATGATTAAAAACATCATTTCCATTCCATTGTTGGACAATAGTTGTTATGAGTTTAGAATCAATAAAAATTGCTTTTATTTAATGAGGTGTGGAATTGCTCATCTACTTGGTACACTAAATAACGGGCTCTATATCTTGCAACAAATGAACTTCGTTCTTAACACTCAACACAAACGTAAATTAGATAATAACGGGAACGCACGACTGTGGCACGCTAGGCTAGGTCACATATCCCAAGATAGGATGAAAAGGTTGGTAGACTCAAAGAACCTAGAGGTAAGGGACTTGAGTGAGCTACCAACTTGTGAATCTTGTCTAAGAGGGAAAATGACCAAAAAGCCCTTTGTAGGACAAAGCAGGCTTGCCACAGGTCTGTTGGACTTGATCCATACAGATGTATGTGGACCACTAAGGACGCAGGCCCGAAGTGGGTTCTCCTACTTCATAACCTTTACCGATGATCATTCACGGTATGGTTATGTTTACCTAATGAGGTACAAGTCTGAATCTCTTGAGAGGTTTAAAGAATTCAGACTTGAAGTGGAGAACCAGACCAACTGCAAAATTAAAGTCCTACGGTCAGACCGAGGCGGTGAATACCTTAGTACCGGCACACCACAATTGAATGGTGTCTCTGAAAGGAGGAACCGAACCTTGTTGGACATGGTTCGATCCATGATGAGTTTTACCAAATTGCCCTTGTCCTTTTGGGGCTATGCGTTGGAAACAGCGGCCAAATTGATAAATTTTGCACCTACCAGTGTATTGACCCAAACGCCATATGAGATATGGCACGGCAAGCCTGCATCCTACAACTACTTGAAAATGTGGGGTAGCCCCGCATACGTCAAGAGATTAGTGGGAGATAAGCTAGAATCCAGGTCTAGCTTATGCAGGTTCGTTGGATACCCTAAAAAAACTGCGGGTTATTACTTTTATGACCCCTTGGAACAAAAGGTGTTTATTTCAAGGAATGCAGTATTCTTGGAGCAAGGCTTCCCAGAGGATGTCCAACCTGATGAGCTGATCCTTGAGGAATCAAGTGATGGAGTTCAGCCATCAGAGGTAGCCGTGGAACCCTTACTTAGAGGATTCAGGAGTGACACCCGAAGGGCTGACCAACCTCGAGAAGTCCAACATGCCAGGCATGAAGGACAGCCTCAGGAACGGCCAGCCCCGGTCCCTGAACTGCCGGCTCCGATACAGTCAGCGCCCACAGTCACCACTGACGTTCCCGTCCTCCGTAGGTCTGCTAGAGAGTCCAGACCACCAGTGAGATATGGCTTTCTAAATGCGACCGGTCTTTTAGATAACTATCCTAAGACATATGGAGAAGCGATGTCTGACATCGACTCCGGGAAATGGCTTGAGGCCATGAAAACCGAAATGGACTCCATAAACGAGAACCAAGTCTGGAGACTTGTAGATCCACCGAGAGGTATTAAGCCAGTGGGTTGTAAGTGGGTCTACAAGCGCAAACTTGGCGTTGATGGAGAAGTCACAACCTTCAAGGCTAGGCTTGTAGCTAAAGGATACACTCAACGACCCGGGGTCGATTTTGAGGATACCTACTCGCCTGTAGCCATGGCTAAGTCCATTCGAATCCTGCTCGCCATAGCAACATGGTATGACTATGAGATATGGCAGATGGACATGAAAACGGCCTTCCTTAACGGTTTCGTTGAGGAAGAGATCTATATGGATCAACCGGAGGGCTTCACAGTCACTGGAGAAGAACGGAAGGTCTGTTGTCTCCAAAAGTCCATCTATGGCCTCAAACAAGCATCCCGAAGTTGGAACATTCGCTTTGATGAATTAATACGGGGCTATGACTTCATCAAGAACGAATCCGACCCTCGTGTATACAAGAAGGTCAGTGGGAGCTCTATAGTGTTCCTAGTGCTTTATGTGGACGACATTCTACTGATTGGTAATGACGTTAGAATGTTGGGAGACACAAAAGCATGGTTGTCAACCCAGTTTTCCATGAAGGATTTGGGTGAAGCCTATTACATTCTAGGCTTCCAGATCGTCAGGTACAGATCCAAAAGGATGTTAGTGAAAGAAATCGTGGATCGTCCCGGGAAATTGCGCGAATGCGGAAGCGCGATATAAAATAAAATACAAAAAATTAAAGCATGCTTTAATGAATTAAAGAACACGCTCAAGGGGTGTACCCTTGAGATTTCCCGGGTGTTTGGTGTATCTCATGAATAAATAACACGTAAGCAATCATGTAGGCCATAGGGTTGATAAAATAAAAGGAGGCGAAAATGTAAACCGAGACCTACCCGTTGTCGTTTTCGTCTTCAACGGCTACACGCGTTGTTCCCCGTTTTGAACCAAGATCTCGTTCTTGAGACCCTCCAAATCGTGACATACGATCCACCCACGTATCTTGTACGTCGTGCTAGCAACGAACAAGTGTATATTTTGGAGTGGATGAATCAACGACACGTTATCAATTAACGGTATTGATTCATCTAAGTTCTAATGTTCCAAGAACAAGAGAACTAGAAATAATTTCTTGGAGAGAGTGGAGAGAGAGGGCGGACGAGAGAGATGGGAGAGGGGGCTGAAAATTGTGTGTTGTGTGTGTGTATTGGAATTTCATCATCCTTCAATTGTTGGAAGCTAGAGGTTTATATAGAGGAGGAGTTTAATCCTCTTTAAACTCCAACTCTAAGAACTCTAATTTGACTAGGATTTTGACCTAGTCAAACTCCTAGTCAAACTAGTGTTTGACCTAGTCAAACCAATCCTAGCCTTCCATCTCCCATTTCCATCTCAAACCGTTGATTTTAATTTAATGGAATATTTAAATTCCATTAAATATTCCAAAAGGCCAAATAAATATAATAAATAAATATTAATATTTATTCTAGGCCCATTAAATCAATTCCCTTAATAAATCCAATTTATTAATTTAATTCCCTTTATCAAATAGAAGGAATTAATTTTTTTCAAGAAAATATAGGACCCGATTAAATCTAATTTAATCATTCCTTTACTCCAATATTTAATTCCAAATTAAATACTTAAGTGTGTGTGGATAGTGTGTGACTCTTTAGGTTCACCTTTCAGCTAGACTTGGTCGGATTCCTAGAATCCGCCCGTTACCATGGGTGGCCATCTAGTAACGGTCCATGGCACTAGAGACTAGGTGAAATAATCGGGGATGAACATTTAGGCCCTAACAGTACACTTGTCCTTCTGTCTTCGGTCTCATCACTTAGAGTCTAGGGCACGGAAAATGCAGGTACCCATTTTGGACCTAAGTGTCGGTCTGTCCTTACTAAACGCCGCAAGGGAAACCTTCCCTTCTGTTCAGTTACTGTGGCCACAGATTTTAGGGACAAGACACAGAGCATACATGAGACTCAACTGTCAATACCTTTTGACAGGAGACAGATCCTTTCTTGGAAACTACTATCACTCTGTACACCCGAGCTGCACTAGACATGGCTTATGACTACTCAAGAGTATTTTGGCAATCTCTCACCATATCTAAGATGCAGACCTGATGCACAGGTAAACTCAGCAGTTCCTCAAGTCAAAGGACTTGACCTGTACCGTTGGAACCGGGAATACGTCATACCTTGCAGACCATACTCAAGGTCCTCCGTAAGACGGTTCCCGCGAGTCACCTCAGTCAGCTGCTTCCTAGCATGCTGACCCACTAACACTGCTTAGATGACCTTCGTCACCCATCGATGAAATACGACAGCAGATGCTTAGTGCAAGTCTCAAAGGGAATCCCGGTACCCATTTTCGGGATTCCTTGGCTTGGAGATTTCCGGACTGATTCGGTAAGACTGATTTCATGGACCTACCTCCAAGCGTAGTCCCAATCCCCGAAATCGATTCTCAGTCCGTGGGCTTTGTTTGCGTAGTGAATAGATATGTGAAACCAGATATAAGTGAACGTAAACAAAGTATTGCCATATGAATTTTTCACTTCTTTATTCATATATGTTTTATCAAATACCTGAGACAAGTCAACTAACACCTAGCATCCAACATGGCCGATTTTTGCTCCCTCCAATGTAGCAATTTTCGGTCATGCTTATTTAGAGAAGAAGTCCAACTTCTTCCGCTTTCAAAAATGGAATTAACACACCTCTCGGGTCAAAATTTAACGGACCGGGTTCTACTATAATCCAATTACGACGAACCCAAAATTAAATTCAGTTTAATTTAATGTCCACTTAAATAATTCCCATTGATCTTTTAATCCAATTAAAAGATCCAACATCTCAACTTTCCATATTAATCGATAAATCCTATTTACCGATTAAACGAGGGCCCGATACAATATCGGCCCGTCCATCCAATGGACAATCCCTTAAGTAATATAATTATTTATTCATCCTTTGAAATTGACTCCACTCAATTTTTCAACCTTCTCGGTGATTTGTGTGTGACCCTTTTGGTTCACCCTCAGCTAGACTTGGGCCTGTGTCCCATAAGGGCTCGTTACCATGGGTGGTCGTCTAGCAATGGTCCATGGCATTAGAGACCAAGTGAATGTTGGCGTGAACATTTACGTGCCGATTTCGTACGGGGACAGTCCTTCTGTCTACCGTCTCCCGCCCTTAGTCTAGGGTATGGAATCGGGCTTCGGTTCCCATCCTTGATTAGGCATCTATGCTTAATACCTGATACTACGCATACCTCATTGCGTCGACACAGGAAACCATTCCATTTCGACCAACCACTGTTGCCACAGCTTTAACCAGCATGAATGTGCCTCCGAGTCCATTGGAGATACCTCTGTCACATATTGACAGGGGACGGGTCCTCTTCTTGGAACCCACCATCCTCACTACACATTCTGACTGCACTGGACAAAGCTTATAATAATCATCTTACAGAATGATCACCTCTCGCCAGATCTAAGATACAGCCGTCCTGTGCACATGACTGCCATGGTTCCTCAAGTCTGAGGACTACTCCCGTACTATCGGAACCGGGGAAATCCAATCATACCGACCAAGCCTCCAAGGCTTTCATATGATGATCCCCACATCTCAGTCCAGTCGGTTTGACCCCAGTCAACCAACCCATCAAGATCGTGTACGCGTCCCACGCCTGTCACCGTGAAACACGACACTCATCCAATGAACACAACTCTTGATGCACGTCTCGATAGGACTCTCGATGTCCTGTCTCGAGGTCCTCGACTTGGAACGTTTCAGACCCAACTCTTAATTAGTTGATTTCATGACCATCATCCAATGCGTGACCCAACTGCATGAGTTGTTAATCGTGGTTTGTGGGCTTTGTTGCGATATATGTAAAACACCATTTTAGCATATGAAAAATGAGCACAACAAAGAGAATACCAAATGTAACGAATACTTATTTTATTCATTACATAATATTACATTACATCAAGTTGTCAGATAGGTTACAAAATGCTAAACCTATTGGCTTTCTGGTCACCTATTCTAACATTATAGTCATAGATGCCCTTGGGACTTCATTCAATTGCATAATTCGAATAAACGTATAAAATTGGAATCCAGAATAAGACATTGATGTGAAACAAATAAGATCGTCTATTACAAGGGTATTACAACATGTTTCTAGCTTGGATCAAATAAACTAGTTGGCATGCCAAGCACTACCCTAACAGTTGTAACTCTTCATACTATGCAACTTCAACTCGGACATGTCCACGCATCTCTCAAGGTTAGAGGCATAGCATCAAGAAACCTCATACTCCTCACCCAATCACATATCCTTCTTTTCCAATCCGTCGTGAGGGTATATGTGGGTTAAGGCATAGCCTTTGGCCAAAATCAAAACCTTAAGTTTCGAGTTTGGCTGCATATGTTTTTCAAAATCCTTTGCGCGCATTGAAATTGTCCCTTTTTAATCTTTGACTATATATTCATCTAATATTTAATATGTTTTTATATAATTGATAAATGTGATTTTCACTTGATGGTATCATCGCATTGGTATAGTATGCTTTCAAAATCACCTAACTTGTTTTTAAACTTTGTATTATAATATTTATATGTTAGAATAGGTGACCAGAAAGCCAATAGGTTTGGCGATTTGTAACCTATCTGACAACTTGATGTAAATGTAATATTATTATGTGATGAATAAGATGAGCATTCGTCACCAATGGTACCTTCTTTGTTGCACTCATCTTACATTTGTTAAAATGGTGTTTAACTTATATCGCAACAAAGCCCACAGACCATGGATAACAACTCGTGCAGTTGGGCCACGCATTAGATGGTGGTCATGAAACCAACTGATTAAGAGTTGAGTCTAAAACGTTCCAAGTCAAGGACCTCGAGACAGGGCATCGAGAGTCCTATTGAGACTTGCATCAAGAGTCGTGTTCATTGGATGAGTGTCGTGTTTCATCGGCGACAGACGTGGGACGCCTACACGATCTTGATGGGTTGGTCGACTGGGGTTCAGCCAACTGGACTGACTCACGGGGATCATCATATGGAAGCCTTGGAGGCTTGGTCGGTATGATTGGTTTTCCCCGGTTCCGATAGTACGGGAGTAATCCTCAGACTTGAGGGATCATGGCAGTCGCGTGCACAGGACGGCTGTATCTTGGATCTGGCGAGAGCTAATCATTCTGTAAGATGATTATCATAAGCCTTGTCCAGTGCAGTCGGAATGTGTAGCGAGGACAGTGGATTCCAAAAAGAGGATCCGTCCCCTGTCAGTATGTGACAGAGGTATCTGCTATGCACTCGGAGATACGTTCATGCTGTGTAAAGCTGTGGCCACAGTGGTTGGTCGAACAGGGAATGGTTTCCTGTGTCGACGCAATGAAACATACGTGGTCTCGAGTATTAAGCATAGATGCCTAGTCAAGGATGGGAACCGACGCCCAATTCCATACTCTAGACTAAGGGCGGGAGACGGTAGACGGAAGGATCGTACCCGTACGGAATCGGCACCTAAATGTTCACGCCAATTCACCTAGTCTCTAGTGCCATGGACCGTTGCTAGACGGCCACCCATGGTAACGGGCCCTTGTGGGACACGGGCCCAAGTCTAGCTGAGGGTGAACCTAAAGGGTCACACACAAATCACCGAGGAGGTTGAGAGTGAAAGAAATTGTGGATCGTCCCGGAAAAAGCGCGAATGCGGAAGCGCGGTATAATTAAAATTAAAACGGAATTTAAACATGCTTTTAAATTAAAACACGTTTCAAAGGGTGTGCCTTTGAAATTTCCCGGGCGTTCAGTGTATCTCATGAACGAATAACACAAAATAAATCATGGAGGCCATAGGGTTGGAAATTAAAGAGAGGACGAAAAATCAAAACGAGACCTACCCGTTGTCGTTTTCGTCTTCAACGGCTACAAGCGTTGTTCCCCGTTTTGCACCAAGATCTCGTCTTTGAGACCCTCTAAATCGTGACACACGATCCACCCACGTATCTTGCACGTCGTGCTAGCAACGAACAAGTTTATGTTTTTGGAGTGGATGAATCAATAACACATTATTGATTAATGGTATTGATTCATCAAGTTCTTAATGTTCCAAGAACAAAAAGAACCAAGAAAATATTTCTTGGAGAGGGAGAGAGAATCGGACGAGAGAGAGGGAGAGAGAATCCGTGTGTGTGTGTTGTAGTGTGTGTGTTGGAGTTTCATCATCATTCAACTTGTAGGATGCTAGGGGTTTATATAGAAGAGGAGTCTAATCCTCTTTAAACTCCTCTTTCAAGAACTCTATTTTGACTAGGATTTTGACCTAGTCAAAGTCCTAGTCAAAGTAGTTCAAAACAATCCTAGCCATCCATCTCTCCCATTCATCTCACCGTTGATTTAATTTAATTTAATGGAATATTTAAAACCTATTTAAATATTTCCAAGAGGCTAAAAATAAAAATAAATATAAATATTATTTAAGCCCATTAAATAAATCCCTTTGATAAATCTAATTTATCAATTTAATTCCTTATATCTAATAGAAGGAATTATTTCTCCAAGAAAAATAAAGGACCCGATTAAATCCAATTTAATCATTCCTTCACTCCAATATTTAATTCCTAATTAAATATCTAAATGTGTGTGGATAGTGTGTGACTCTTTAGGTTCACCTTTCAGCTAGACTTGGTCGGATTCCTAGAATCCTTCCGTTACCATGGGTGGCCATCTAGCAACGGTCCATGGCACTAGAGACTAGGTGAAATATTCAGGGATGAACATTTAGGCTCTAACAGTACACTTGTCCTTCTGTCTTCGGTCTCATCACTTAGAGTCTAGGGCACGGATAATGCAGGTACCCATTTTGGACCTAAGTGTCGGTCTGTCCTCACTAAATGCCGCAAGGGAATCCTTCCCTTCTGTTCAGTTACTGTGGCCACAGATTTTAGGGACAAGACACAGAACATACATGAGACTCAACTGTCAATACCTATTGGCAGGAGACAGATCCTTTCTTGGAAACTACTGTCACTTTGTACACCAGAACTGTACTAGACATGGCTTATGACTACCAAAGAGAATTCTGGCAATCTCTCACCATATCCAAGATACAGCCCTAACGTACAGGTAAACTGAGCAATTCCTCAAGTCAAAGGACTTGGCCTGTACCGTTGGAACCGGGAATACACGTCATACCTTGCTGACCATACTCAAGGTCCTCCGTAAGACGGTTCCCGCGAGTCACCTCAGTCAGCTGCGTCCTAGCATGCTAACCCACTAACACTGCTTAGACGACCCTCGTCACCCGTCGATGAAACACGACAGCAGGTGCTTAGTGCAAGTCTCAAATGGAATCCCGGTACCCATTTTCGGGATTCCTTGACTTGGAGATTTCCGGACTGATTCGGGAAGACTGATTCCATGGACCTACCTCCAAGCGTAGTCCCAGTCCCCGAAATTGATTCTCAGTCCGTGGGCTTTGTTTGCGTAGTGAACAGATATGGAAAACAAATATAAGTGAACACAAACAAAGTGATGCCAAATGAAATTCACTTCTTTATTCATTAATGATTTATCAAACACCTGAAATTGTCTAGACATAGGTTACATATTCCTGCCAAAATTGGCTTACATGGTCACCTATTCTAACAATCTCCCACTTGACCTTTAAAGCCAATCACCCATATGCCTAATCCCCATCTTCTCAAGATGTTGCGTATGAGCACTCTGCGACATAGGCTTTGTCAGCGGGTCTGCTGTGTTGTCTGCTGAGTTGACTCGGTCCATCCGAACGTCACCTCTTCCTACCATTTCTCTAAGAAGATGGTAGCGTCTAAGAATGTGTTTGGAACGGTGATGAGATCTCGGTTCCTTTGCTTGCGCTATTGCACCGTTGTTATCACAGAAGATGACAACAGGCTCGGCGATGCTAGGCACCACACCCAACTCTTGGATGTAGTTTCTCATCCAAACCGCTTCCTTAGCAGCTTCTGAAGCTGCTATGTATTCAGCCTCAGTGGTGGAGTCAGCAGTGGTTGCTTGCTTGAAACTTTTCCAAGCCACAACTCCTCCGTTGAGTTTGAATACATACCCCGATTGAGACTTGGCATCATCGTCATCAGACTGGAAGCTAGCGTCGCTAAAGCCTTCCAGAATTAGTTCTCCATTGCCATAGACCAAGAACATTTCCTTAGTCCTCCTAAGGTACTTAAGGATGCCCTTAACGGCATTCCAATGTGCCTCTCCTGCACAGGACTGATATCTGCTTGTCACGCTCAAAGCGTATGCAATGTCAGGCCTGGTGCAATGGACCGCATATTGGATGCTACCTACGGCAGAAGCATAGGGGATGACTTTCATCTTTTCAAGTTCCTCATCAGTCTGCGGGGACTGCTTCTTGGACAACTTGATCCCATGCCTCATTGGAAGGAATCCTCGTTTGGAGTTGTCCATTCGATATCTCTTTAGGACTTTCTCCATATACGAGTTTTGGGTGAGCCCTAACATCCTTTTAGATCTGTCCCTGACAATCTGGATGCCTAGGATGTAGGAGGCTTCACCCAAGTCCTTCATGGAAAACTTGGTTGACAACCATGCTTTTGTGTTTCCTAACATTCTGACGTCATTACCAATGAGTAGAATGTCATCCACGTAAAGCACTAGGAACACTATAGAGCTCCCACTGACCTTCTTGTATACACAAGGGTTGGATTCGTTTTTGATGAAGTCATATCCCCGTATTACTTCATCAAATCGAATGTTCCAACTTCGGGATGCTTGTTTGAGGCCATAGATGGACTTCTGGAGACGACAGACCTTCTGTTCTTCTCCAGTGACCGTGAAACCCTCCGGCTGATCCATATAGATCTCTTCTTCAACGAAACCGTTGAGGAAGGCCGTTTTCACGTCCATCTGCCATATTTCATAGTCATACCATGCTGCTATGGCAAGCAGGATCCGAATGGACTTAGCCATGGCTACTGGCGAGTAGGTATCCTCAAAATCGACCCCGGGTCGTTGAGTGTATCCCTTAGCTACAAGCCTAGCCTTAAAGGTTGTGACTTCTCAATCAACGCCGAGTTTGCGCTTGTAGACCCACTTACAGCCCACTGGCTTAACACCTTTCGGTGGATCTACAAGTCTCCAAACTTGTTTCTCGCTCATGGAGTCCATTTCGGTCTTCATGGCCTCAAGCCATTTCCCGGAGTCGATGTCAGACATCGCTTCCCCGTATGTCTTAGGATCGTTATCCAGAAGATCGGTCGCACCTAGAAACCCATATCTCACTGGAGGTCTGGATTCTCTAGTGGACCTACGGAGGACGGGAACGTCAGTGGTGACTGTGGGCGCTGACTGTATCGGAGCCGGCGGTTCAGGGGCCGGGACTGGCCTTTCTTGAGGTTGTCCTTCATGCCTAGCATGTTGGACTTCTCTAGGTTGGTCAGCCCTCCGTGCGTTAATCCTAAATCCTCTTGGTGAGGTTTCCGCGGCTATTTCTGATGGCTGAGTTCCATCACTTGATTCCTCAAGGATCAGCTCATCAGGTTGGATATCCTCCGGGAAGCCTTGCTCCAAGAATACTGCATTCCTTGAAACAAATACCTTTTGTTCCAAAGGGTCATAAAAGTAATAACCCGCAGTTTCTCTAGGGTATCCAACGAACCTGCATAGGCAAGACCTGGATTCTAGCTTATCTCCCACTAACCTCTTGACGTATGCGGGGCTACCCCACACTTTCAAGTAATTGTAGGACGCAGGCTTGCCGTGCCATATCTCATATGGCGTTTGGGTCAATGCACTGGTAGGCGCCAAATTCAACAACTTGGCTGCCGTTTCTAATGCATAACCCCAAAACGATAAGGGCAATTTGGTAAAACTCATCATGGACCGAACCATGTCCAACAGGGTTCGGTTCCTCCTTTCAGAGACGCCATTTAACTGTGGTGTTCCGGGAGGTGTCCATTCCGATATTATACCATTTTCTTTTAGATAATCTAGGAATTCGGCACTAAGGTATTCACCGCCTCGGTCTGACCGTAGGACTTTAATTTTGCAGTTGGTCTGGTTCTCCACTTCAAGTCTGAATTCTTTAAACCTCTCAAGAGCTTCAGACTTGTACCTCATTAGGTAAACATAACCATACCGTGAATGATCATCGGTGAAGGTTATGAAGTAGGAGAACCCACCTCGAGCCTGCGTCCTTAGTGGTCCACATACGTCTGTATGGACCAAGTCCAACAGACCCGTGGCAAGCCTGCTTTGACCTACAAAGGGCTTCTTGGTCATTTTCCCTCTTAGACAAGATTCACAAGTTGGTAGATCGCTCAAGTCCCCAACCTCTAGGTTCTTTGAGTCTACCAACCTTTTCATCCTATCTTGGGATATGTGACCTAGCCTAGCGTGCCACAGACGTGCGTTCCCGTTATTATCTAATTTCCGTTTGTGTTGAGCGTTAAGAACGAAATTCGTTTGTTGCAAGATATAGAGCCCGTTGTGCAATGTACCAAGTAGATGAGCAATTCCACACCTCATCAAATAAAAGCAATTTTTATTGATTCTGAACTCATAACCACTATTGTCCAACAATGGAATGGAAATGATGTTCTTAATCATACTAGGTACAAAATTAACCTGCTCTAATTCTATGCTAATGGTATCACTAATCACTAAAGTGGCGGATCCTACTGCTTCTGCCGAGATGGCCTTGCCATTTCCAAGCTTCAGGATCATGTCCCCGCTACTTAGTTTTCTGCTTCTTTTCAGCACCTGCAAATCATTGCAAATGTGAGCTCCACAGCCGGTATCCAATACCCAAGAGGCAGAATTAGTGACCATGTTTACCTCAATCACAAATATACCTTGGTTTGAGAAGAGTTTGGGGCACTCTCTCTTCCAATGCCCTTTCTCACGGCAGTTGATACATATGTCATATGCCTTTGACTGTTGCTTGGAGACAACCTTTCCCTTTCCTTTGCCTTTCCCCTCTTTGGCAATGGGAACACTCTGAGTGTTCGTAGCTGCTATGACGGCTTTTCCCTTCCCCTTCTTCCTTTTCCAACGTCCGGCACCCTTGCCTTTCGTCTTGGAAGTTGAAGCACCTCCAAACAATACCGAAGGCGTGGACTTCTTAGTCGTTGCCTCGTATTGCACCAACATATTGATCAACTCATGAATGCCCTTCTCAAGTGCATTCATGTTATAGGTTGACGATAAATTGGTCGAAGGAGGGTGGGAGTGACTGAAGGATCACATCTATGTACGTTTCGTTATCGAGACCTGCCTTTAGGTCCTCGAGCTTTTCCACTAGGGTAAGCATTTTAACCCCATGCTCTTGTACAGAGGATCCTTCTGTCATTTTAGTTCCAAAGAACGCCTTGGTCGCGACATACCTAGTATGCCGGTCCGGGACTGCATAGCAATCCTTAAGGCGAGCCATAATGGAAGGGACATCGTCTAGCGTTTCACATTGCTTCTGAATCTCATTGGTCATCGAAGCAAGTATGACGCTACGGACCTTCCGGTTATCCTTATGCCAAGTCTCGAACGTCTCACGTTCTTCTGGCGTGGATCCTTCCGGCAAGGTCCTAGGGTGAGGCTCGTCCATGACGTAGCTTTGGTTCTCGTAATCTAGGACTATCCTGAGATTGCGCAACCAGTCGTTGTAATTGGTTCCATTAAATTTGTTTGTCTCAAGAATGGTTGATAGTGGGTTCTTAGACATTTTAAATCTACATTTAGAAAACAACGCGCGATCAGCAGAAAATAAAGACGGTGGTTTGATGAAATAATTAAATGCTTGGTCTTTAGTCATTTAATCCTCCCACTATTTATACGAAAACACGGTACTCTCAAACGTGATTTTCGGAAAATCCTTTCCTAGTGGGCTTGGGATCCACACCGATTTTTCCCATACCCCGCTTTTACGATTCGTATGGAAAAGATCCTGTGGGAGGTATTCCATACCATTCTCGTTCCACGAGATTCCCAAGATTATTGCCTCACCCTTTTGCATGATCCCGAGGACTCCAAGCGAATCATGCTAATTGGGCGTTAGACCCGACCCAATCGACCGAGCCATGGACCCACTAGTACCCCCACGACTCGTGAGACAGGTAACAGCAGCCCATTTTTCGTTCATGACACAGTGCAGCTTCTTTTAAGTACAATAACGTGCCACGACTCGTGAGACCACGCTATTGACCTAAAACAGCTTCCTCACTGTGCCATGGATTGGAAGGCATGGACAAACTCCTAGAGTTCATGTCCACTTTATCTAGGGTCTAATATTTCAACACTGGTCCAACCAATGTGAGAGTAGTGAATGACCGAGATCTCATAATATATATGCATACATTCATCCATAATGCATAAATAAAATCCATCCATAGCAGTTATATGATAAATAAAAGCCATTCATCCATCATAATAACCACATGCAAAATTAAAGCCTAGCACGCCCCTATTGGATGATCACGAGCCCGAATACTATGCGATCCACTGAGCCCGCAGTGGATCTATGATCAATCTAGGGTTGGTCCTATACTATTACAATAATAGTAACCCAATCATCATGCTGATGGGCCTTGGTCTCTTTTCTCTTTCTTCACTTCATGGAAAACTCCAAGGGACCTCCGGTCTGGGCTCTCCATGTGGTCCTTCCTTCTTATCCACCAATTACAAAAAGAAACCTCACTCCTAGTCTACTCTCATTACATATTAAAAAATAGAAAACCCAGCGAAAACCCGGGGGGAGTACATAAGGAGGGAGGTAGAAAGCCTTATTATTCCAAGGCACTAGAAAGAGAGAAGGAGAAAGCAGTTAAAGAGGCACACAGGCCCAACAGAAAATTAAACCATACATTCGGTCTAGGGCTCGTGATCATCCATTTCCATCCAACACACGTAATTACATGATCCAATCACATAATCATAATATTCCAGCAACACATGATTTCCAATCATATTAATCCAAGATGAAAATAAATGAACATGTGCGCAACGTGTGAAAATAAAAAAAATATAAATATTGGTAATATTAATCTTTTTTCTCGTTTTAGGAAAACCTTTCCTCATTATCTTAAGTAAAATAACCCCGGGATTCCAAATCCAATTTATTTTACTCCTAAAATAATGTCTTTAGGAACTTAGGAAAAATTGAACCCAAAACACGATTTTTCAGAATTAATTCAAAATTAAAACTGAAAATTAATTTAAAATAAAATAACACTAGGGTTTCAAAACCCTAGCTTCACAGCCACCGGCCGCCGCCGCCTGCGGCAGCCAGCCGGCCGGCCGCGCACGCAGGCGCTGCCTGGCCGGGCGCGCGCGCGCAGGCCCCTGCCTGCTTGCGCGCGCGCCTGACCGGCAGCGCACTGCGCGGCCTAGCGCATCGGCAGGCCGACGCGCGCGCAGGCTCCTCTTCCTTGCGCGCGCTGGCTTGCTGGCCGCCGGCCGTGTGCCTGCGCTGTGCGCAGAACGCGCGCGCAGACGCGCACTGGGCGTGCCTGCCGGGCGCGCGCGCGCAGACGCCTCCGTCTGCGTGCGCGCGCGCCTGGCGGCGCGCCTGGTGCCCGTCCGCGCGCGGGCTCCCCGCCCGTCAGCCTTGCGCGCGCGCGCGCATGGGCGTGCCTGCCGGGCGCGCGCGCGCAGACTCCTTTGTCTACCCGCGCGCGCGCCTGGAGGCGCTTCCATGCGCGCACGCCCGCGCGCAGCCATCCTGGCTGCGCGCTGCCCCTGCGCGGCCGGCAGTGCGCGCGCGCGCAGGCTTCCCATGCCTGCGCGCGTCCGCCCTACCGGCAGTGCTCGGCTGCGCGCGGCCAGCCTTCCCGGCTGGCCAGTTGTTGCGTTTTCTCTCGTTTTTCAGATTAATTTCCCATCCCGTTTCCCAAGAAAAACAGAAAAACACCAACATTCATAAATTCACACGAATTAAAAGCAATAAAAATAACATGCTTTAATAATCAAGAAATTCAAGATTCAATTAAAACATGTTAAATCACGTTTCATGCTTAAAACGCACATAAACCCTAGGCCTATACACCGAACCGGGCTCTGATACCACTGAAAGAAATTGTGGATCGTCCCGGGAAAAGCGCGAATGCGGAAGCGCGGTATAATTAAAATTAAAACGGAATTTAAACATGCTTTTAAATTAAAACACGTTTCAAAGGGTGTGCCTTTGAAATTTCCCGGGCGTTCGGTGTATCTCATGAACGAATAACACAAAATAAATCATGGAGGCCATAGGGTTGGAAATTAAAGAGAGGACGAAAAAATTAAAACGATACCTACCCGTTGTCGTTTTCGTCTTCAACGGCTACAAGCGTTGTTCCCCGTTTTGCACCAAGATCTCGTCTTTGAGACCCTCTAAATCGTGACACACGATCCACCCACGTATCTTGCACGTCGTGCTAGCAACGAACAAGTTTATGTTTTTGGAGTGGATGAATCAATAACACATTATTGATTAATGGTATTGATTCATCAAGTTCTTAATGTTCCAAGAATAAAAAGAACCAAGAAAATATTTCTTGGAGAGGGAGAGAGAATCGGACGAGAGAGAGGGAGAGAGAATCCGTGTGTGTGTGTTGTAGTGTGTGTGTTGGAGTTTCATCATCATTCAACTTGTAGGATGCTAGGGTTTATATAGAAGAGGAGTCTAATCCTCTTTAAACTCCTCTTTCAAGAACTCTATTTTGACTAGGATTTTGACCTAGTCAAAGTCCTAGTCAAAGTAGTGTTTTGACCTAGTCAAAACAATCCTAGCCATCCATCTCTCCCATTCATCTCACCGTTGATTTAATTTAATTTAATGGAATATTTAAAACCTATTTAAATATTTCCAAGAGGCTAAAATAAATATAATTATTATTTAAGCCCATTAAATAAATCCCTTTGATAAATCTAATTTATCAATTTAATTCCTTATATCTAATAGAAGGAATTATTTCTCCAAGAAAAATAAAGGACCCGATTAAATCCAATTTAATCATTCCTTCACTTCAATATTTAATTCCTAATTAAATATCTAAATGTGTGTGGATAGTGTGTGACTCTTTAGGTTCACCTTTCAGCTAGACTTGGTCGGATTCCTAGAATCCTTCCGTTACCATGGGTGGCCATCTAGCAACGGTCCATGGCACTAGAGACTAGGTGAAATATTCAGGGATGAACATTTAGGCTCTAACAGTACACTTGTCCTTCTGTCTTCGGTCTCATCACTTAGAGTCTAGGGCACGGATAATGCAGGTACCCATTTTGGACCTAAGTGTCGGTCTGTCCTCACTAAACGCCGCAAGGGAATCCTTCCCTTCTGTTCAGTTACTGTGGCCACAGATTTTAGGGACAAGACACAGAGCATACGTGAGACTCAACTGTCAATACCTATTGGCAGGAGACAGATCCTTTCTTGGAAACTACTGTCACTTTGTACACCAGAACTGTACTAGACATGGCTTATGACTACCAAAGAGAATTCTGGCAATCTCTCACCATATCTAAGATACAGCCCTAACGTACAGGTAAACTGAGCAATTCCTCAAGTCAAAGGACTTGGCCTGTACCGTTGGAACCGGGAATACACGTCATACCTTGCTGACCATACTCAAGGTCCTCCGTAAGACGGTTCCCGCGAGTCACCTCAGTCAGCTGCGTCCTAGCATGCTAACCCACTAACACTGATTAGACGACCCTCGTCACCCGTCGATGAAACACGACAGCAGGTGCTTAGTGCAAGTCTCAAATGGAATCCCGGTACCCATTTTCGGGATTCCTTGACTTGGAGATTTCCGGACTGATTCGGGAAGACTGATTCCATGGACCTACCTCCAACCGTAGTCCCAGTCCCCGAAATTGATTCTCAGTCCGTGGGCTTTGTTTGCGTAGTGAACAGATATGGAAAACAAATATAAGTGAACACAAACAAAGTGATGCCAAATGAAATTCACTTCTTTATTCATTAATGATTTATCAAACACCTGAAATTGTCTAGACATAGGTTACATATTCCTGCCAAAATTGGCTTACATGGTCACCTATTCTAACAGAGAGATCTGTTAGAATAGGTGACCAGAAAGCCAATAGGTTTGGCGATTTGTAACCTATTATACAACTCGATGTAATTGTAATATTATTATGTGATGAATAAAGTGAGTGTTCGTCACTATTGGTACCTACTTTGTTGTGCTCACTTTACATTTGTTAAAACGGTGTTTAACTTATATCACAACAAAGCCCACAGACCATGGATAACAACTCATGCAGTTGGCCCACGCACTGGATGGTGGTCATGAAACCAACTGATTAAGAGTTGGGTCTGAAACGTTCTAAGTCGAGGACCTCGAGACAGGGCATCGAGAGTCCTATTGAGACTTGCGTCAAAAGTCGTGTTCATTGGATGAGTGCCGTGTTTCATCGGCAACAGGCGTGGGACGCCTAGACGATCTTGATGGGTTGGTCGACTGGGGTCGAGCCAACTGGACTGACTCGCGGGGATCATCATATGGAAGCCTTGGAGGCTTGGTCGGTATGATTGGTTTTCCCCGGTTTTGATAGTACGGGAGTAATCCTCAGACTTGAAGGATCATGGCAGTCGCGTGCACAGGACGGCTGTATCTTGGATCTGGCGAGAGGTAATCATTCTGTAAAATGATTATCATAAGCCTTGTCCAGTGCAGTCAGAATGTGTAGCGAGGACGGTGGATTCCAAGAAGAGGATCCAACCCCTGTCAGTATGTGACAGAGGTATCTCCTATGCACTCGGAGACACGTTCATGCTGTTTGAAGTTGTGGCCACAGTGGTTGGTCGAACAGGGAATGGTTTCCTGTGTCGACGCAATGAAGCATACGTGGTCTCGAGTATTAAGCATAGATGCCTAGTCAAGGATGGGAACCGACGCCCAATTCCATACCCTAGACTAAGGCCGGGAGACGGTAGACGGAAGGATCGTACCCGTACGGAATCGACGCCTAAATGTTCACGCCAATTCACCTAGTCTCTAGGGCCATGGACCGTTGCTAGACGGCCACCCATGGTAACGGGCCCTTGTGGGACACGGGCCCAAGTCTAGCTGCGGGTGAACCTAAAGAGTCACACACAAATCACCGAGGAGGTTGAGAGATCGACTTGGAGTCAATCTCGAAGGATAAAATAAGTAGTTGGATTACTTGAGGGAAAGTCCATTGGATGGACGGGCCGATATTGTATCAGGCTTTCATTTAATCGGTAAATTGGATTTTCGATTAAATATGGAAAGTTGAGATGTTGAGACGTTGGATCTTTTAATTGGATTAAAAGATCAACGGGAATAATTTAAGTGGACATTAAATTGAATTTAATATTTGGTTCGTCGTAATTGGATTACGATAAATCCCGGTCCGTTAAATTATACCCGAGAGGAGAAATAATTCGTAATTTGGGATGGGAAGAAGTTGGACTTCTTTCCTTAATCAAACATGGCTGACACGCTCCCTTGGAGGAAGCAAAATCAGCCATGTTTCATGCTAGGTGGTATGTTGACTTATCTCTTTTGGAAAGAGACAAATCAACTCCAATCAAGCTATTCCCTTTTGGTATGATTTGATCATACCATAAGTTTTGGTAGGCTTGATTGAAGAATTGATGGTGATTGATTGGAATGAATCTAGACATCCTTGGATGAACCTAGACACATTCCAATAATCACAATAATTATGTATATATATTAGAATATACAACACCAAGCATAAGTGATTCATTATTCATCTTTTTCTAGGAAAAAGAGAAGACAAAAATCCTCTCCTCTCTCTCAAAATTTCGTGTTCCCTCCCTCTCTTACACTTGTGTTCTTCACTTGATTTTGAATCAAGAAGAAGAACAAAGTAAGTTTAAGAGAACACTAATTCATAGTGTTCTTCTCTTAAACCGATTCCTTCCTAAACCCGTTCTTTTCTAGCAAGAAGAATGTGTGTTTCTTCCGGTGTGGTGTGGATCACCTTTGGAGAATCCATACGTTTGGATTTCGTGAGCATTCCGGAGAAGGAACAACGCTAGAAGCCGGGAGCAAACGCTAAACAATCAAAGGTAGCGGTTTATTACGCTTTGATTGATTTTCATTTATATATCTATGCCCTATGTGTTTAAATATATGTTTTCAATATTTACACATCCTACATCGAACGCCCGGTTTAGCACCCAAGGGTACACCCCTTGGAATTCGCATATTTGAATTTGATTTAAATTTACGCACAATTTCTCGCTTTCTCGCTGCCGCTCGTGCTCCCGGGCGGATCCGCTTGTCCTTCAAGTGGTATCAGAGCCCGGTTCGATATAAGGGGCATAGATCTATGTGTTTGGTATGATCTACTTGCTTTTTAAATGGCTTTATTGGCATGTTAAATTACATAAATATATGAATAATATGATGATTCAATTGTTTGGATTTAATGGACTTTTGGCATGCTTAATTTTGTTAGATTGGATCTAAAATTGCATGCTTATTTTCAGAATAATATTAATGTTATTGTGCTGAAACAGTTTTTGAAAAACAAAAAAAAAAAAATTGGGATCGGTCGGCAGCGGCCGCGCGCAGGCGGGCGCCTGCGCGCGGCACAGAGCGCGCGCTGCCCTGTGTGCGCGGGCGGCCGACCAGCACAACGGCTGGGCCGTTTTGTGTCGTTTTTCGACTTTTTCCGGAAAATTCGATTTTTTGTATTTTCTGCACAATATTCTGAAAATATATTAATTTTGCATTTTTGATTTTGGAATAATTGGATTATTCCTTGGATTAAATTTTGCTTAATTAATTTGGGATTAATACATGCATTGGATGCATTGTGTAAAATGTCCATTAAATTTGAAATTTGAATTTTGCATATTATTTATATGTTTATGCTTTTTGTGATGTTGGACATCACTTGGGTATTTGGAATATCCATTGGTTATTTATGCATGATTATTTGGAATAATTATTTTATGTGTGTTGATGGAATCAACATGGGATGATCACATGAGCCCTAGACCTTATGTATGGATGAATGAATGTTTATTTATTTTCTGTTGGGTGGGGCCTGCGTGCCTCTTGTTTTCGGGACTATCATCTCCCATATTTTCAGCCTCATGGTTTTAAGGCTTGCTTTCGTTATTACCGATGTATTACTTTCAGTTGTAATGAGAGTAGATAGGATTGGTGAGGTAACCTATTATATAATCGATGTAAATGTAATATTATTATGTGATGAATAAAATGAGTATTTGTCACTTCTGGTTTTTACTTTGTTGCGCCCATTTCACATTTGTTAAAATGGTGTCTAAACTTATATCGCAACAAAGCCCAACAGACCATGGATAACAACTCCTGCAGTTGGGCCACGCATTGGATGGTGGTCATGAAACCAACTGATTAAGAGTTGGGTCTAAAACGTTCCAAGTAGAGGACCTCGAGACAGGGCATGGAGATTCCTATTGAGACTTGCGTCAAGAGTCGTGTTCATTGGATGAGTGTCATGTTTCATCGGCGACAGGCGTGGGACGCCTGCACGATCTTGATGGGTTGGTCGACTGGGGTCGAGCCGACTGGACTGACTCGCGGGGATCATCATATGGAAGTCTTGGAGGCTTGGTCGGTATGATTAGATTTTCTCGGTTCCGATAGTACGGGAGTAATCCTTAGACTTGAGAAATCATGGCAATCGCGTGCACAAGATGGTTGTATCTTGCATCTGGCGAGAGGTGATCATTCTGTAAGATGATCATCATAAGCCTTGTCCAGTGCAGTCGGAATGTGTAGCGAGGACGGTGGATTCCAAGAAGAGGATCCGTCCCCTGTCAGTATGTGACAGAGGTATCTCCTATGCACTCGGAGACACGTTCATGTTGTTTAAAGTTGTGGCCACAGTGGTTGGTCGAACAGGGAATGGTTTCCTGTGTCGACGCAATGAAGCATACGTGGTCTCGAGTATTAAGCATAGATGCCTAGTCAAGGATGGAAACCGACGCCCAATTCCATAACCTAGACTAAGGCCGAGAGACGGTAGACGAAAGGTTCGTACCCGTACGGAATCGGAGCCTAAATGTTCACGCCAATTCACCTAGTCTCGAGTGCCATGGACCGTTGCTAGACGGCCACCCATGGTAACGGGCCCTTGTGGGACACGGGCCTAAGTCTAGCTGAAGGTGAACCTAAAGGGTCACACACAAATCACCGAGGAGGTTGAGAGATCGACTGGGAGTCGATCTCGAAGGATAAATAAGCAATTGGATTACTTAAGGGAAAGTCCATTGGATGGACAGGCCGATATTGTATCGGGCCTTCGTTTAATCGGTAATTAGATTTTTGATTAAATATGGAAAGTTGAGATGTTGAGATGTTGGATTTTTTAATTGGATTAAAAGATCAACGGGAATAATTTAAATGGACATTAAATTTGATTTAATGTTGGGCTCATCGTAATTGGATTACGATAAAACCCGGTCCGTTAAATTTTATCCGAGAGGAGAAATAATTCCTATTTTGGAATAGGAAGAAGTTGGACTTCCTCCCTTAATTAAACATGGCCGAGATGCTCCCTTGGAGGAAGCAAAATCAGCCATGTTTCATGCTAGGTGGTATGTTGACTTATCTCTTTTGGAAAGAGACAAATCAACTCCAATCAAGCTCTTCCCTTTTGGTATGATTTGATCATACCATAAATTTTGGTAGGCTGGATTGAAGAATTGATGGTGATTGATTGGAATGCTCTAGACATCCTTGGATGAACCTAGACACATTCCAATAATCACATTAATTATGTATATATATTAGAATATAAAACACCAGGCATAAGGGATTCATTATTCATCTTTTTCTAGGAAAAAGAAGAAGAGAAAAATCGGATCTCCTCTCCCTCTCTAACTCTCGGTTTTCTCCTCCTCCCTTTCACTTGTGTTCTTCACTTGGTTTTGAATCAAGAAGAAGAACAAAGTAAGTTTAAGAGAGCACTAATTCATAGTGTTCTTCTCTTAAACCGATTCCTTCTTAAACCCGTTCTTTTCTAGCAAGAAGAACGTGCGTTTCTTCCAGTGTGGTGTGGATCACCTTTGGAGAATCCATACATTTGGATTTCGGGAGCATTCCGGAGAAGGAACAACGCAAGTAGCCGGGAGCACACGCTAAACAATCAAAGGTAACAATTTTATTACGCTTTGATTGATTATATATATCTGTAGCCCTATGTGTTTAAATATACATTTCTAATATTTACACATTCTACATCAAAACGCCCGGTTGGGCATCCAAGGGTACACCCCTTGAGATTCGTTTATTTAAATTAGATTTAAATTTACGCGTTATTTCTCGCCTTTCTCGCTTCCGCTCGCGCTCCCGGATGGTTCCGCTTGTCCTTCAAGTGGTATCAGAGCACGGTTCGATGTAAGGGGCATAGATCTATGTGCTTGGCATGATCTACTTGCTTTTATGGCTTTATTGGCATGTTAGATTATATATAAATGTATGAATAATATGATGATTCAATTGTTTGAATTTGATGGACTTTAGCATGCTTATTTTTATTAGATTGGATCTAAAAATTGCATGCTTATTTTCAGAAAAACTATTACTGTTATTGTGCTAAAAAGGGGATGTTGAATAAAAATAAAAATAAAAATTTGGGATCGGACCGCAGCGGCCGCACGCAGGCGGGCGCCTGCGTGCGTTGGGCTTCGACCAGCGCGCGCGCTCTGTTGTGCAGCCGGCCGCTGCCGGCCGAGGCCAGCGCTCGGCACAAAGCGCGTGCTGCCCTGTGCGCGCGGGTGGCCGGCCGGCACAACGGCTGGGTCGTTTTGTGCCGTTTTTTCAACGTTTTCCTGAAAATTTGATTTTCTGTATTTTCTGCACAATATTCTGAAAATATGTTAATTTTGAATTTTTTGATTTTGAAATAATTGGATAATTAATACATGCATTGGATGCATTGTTTAAAATGTCCATTAAATTTGAAATTTGAATTTTGCATATTATTTGTATGTTTATGCTTTTGTGATGTTGGACATCACTTGGGTATTTGGAATATCCATTGGTTATTTATGCATGATTATTTGGAATAATTGTGTTATGTGAGTTGATGGAATCAAAATGTGGATGATCACAAGAGCCCTAGACCTTATGTATGGATGAATGTATGATCATTTATTTTCTGTTGGGTGGGGCCTGCATGCCTCTTGTTTTTTGGGACTATCATCTCCCGTACTTTCAGCCTCATGATGTTAAGCCTTGTTTTCATTATTACCAATGTGCTACTTTCAGTTGTAATGAGAGTAGATAGGATTAGTGAGGTTTTAATTTTAACAAGCATTTGGAGTCGGAGACCCCAAGGAGGAGCATCAAGGCGTGAAACAAGAAGCACTACAAGGCCCATTGGAATGACAATGGGTATATTATTATTGTAATAATTTAGGACCACCCTAGACAGACCATAGGTTGGGCTTGTGATCATCCTAACAGGGGTATGCTATGTTTTCTGCATGCGGCTTATTTATTTATCGCTTTAAATATTGGATATTTATGCATGCTAAAACACAATAATGTGATGAGGTCTCGGTCACACACAAACTCTCATTTGGTTGGACCAAATTAAATATTGGTCCCAGAACGGACTTGGATCAAAATGGTATTTTGATCTGTCCGAGCCTTTCATCCACAGCAATGTGGTGAGGAAGCTACCACTACCCAAGCGAGGTCTCACGAGTCGTGGCACACTTGGACTAGGGGAAAGCTGCACCATTGTTGGGAACAAAAAGACTGCACTCGCTGTTTTCCTGTCTCACGAGTCATGGGGGGCGACAGTTTGAGGCATGATTTGGTTGATGGGTTGGGCCCAACATTGAGTAACATGGTTCGCTTGGAATCCTCGGAACCATGTGAATAGGTGAGGCAAAATATCTTGGGAATCTCATTGGATGAGAATGATATTGGATATCTCCCACGAAGTCTTCTTCATGTGAATCGTAAAAGCGGGGCATGGAGATTACGCTTGTGGATCCCGAGCCCATTAGGAAATGGTTTCCCGAAACTCCGCTTGAGAGTGGCGGACTTTCGTATAAATAGTGGGGGGGTTAAAGACTAAAAGATCAAGTCTTCAACTTGAACAATAATGTTACCATCATCTGCTAATTTCTGCTTTACATTTTCATTAATGTAAATATGTCTAAGAACCCATTAACCATGATACTCAAGACTAACAAATTCAACGGAATGACTACTCGGACTGGCTGAGGAACCTAAGGATTGTCCTCGGTTTTCGAGAACCAAGGCTACGTCTTGGACGAGCCGCCACCGAGCGACTTACCGGAGAGGTCCACGCCTGAAGAACGTTTGACGTTCGAGAAATGGACTGAGGACAACCGGAAAGTACGTAGTATCATACTGGCTTCGATGTCTAACGACATCCAGAAGCAGTATGAGAGGCTGGACAACGTCTCCTGAAAGATTATGTGGATCGTCCCGGGAAAAGCGCGAATGCGGAAGCGCGGTATAATGAAAAATTAAACGGAATTTAAAACATGCTTTTAAATTAAAAACACGTTTCAAAGGGTGTGCCTTTGAAATTTTCCCGGGCATTCGGTGTATCTCATGAACGTATAACATAAAATAAATCATGGAGGCCATAGGGTTGAAAATTAAAGAAGGACGAAAATTTAAAACGAGACCTACCCGTTGTCGTTTTCGTCTTCAACGGCTACACGCGTTGTTCCCCGTTTTGCACCAAGATCCCGTCTTTGAGACCCTCTAATTCGTGACACACGATCCACCCACGTATCTTGCACGTCGTGCTAGCAACGAACAAGTGTATAATTTTGGAGTGGATGAATCAATAACACATTATCAATTAAATGGTATTGATTCATCAAGATTCTAATGTTCCAAGAACAAAAGAATCAAGAAAACTATTTTCTTGAGAGAGAGAGGGGCGGACGAGAGAGATGGGAGAGAGAGAGAAACCGTGTGTGTGTGTTGTGTGTGTGTGTTGGAGTTTCATCATCATGTAAATTGTAGGATGCTAGGGGTTTATATAGAAGAGGAGTTTTAATCCTCTTTAAACTCCTCTTTTAAGAACTCTAATTTGACTAGGATTTTGACCTAGTCAAAGTCCTAGTCAAACTAGTGTTTTGACCTAGTCAAAACGATCCTAGCCATCCATCTCTCCCATTAATCTCAACCGTTGATTTAATTTAATTTAATGGAAATATTAAAAAACCTATTTAAATATTTCCAAGAGGCTAAAATAAATATAAATATTATTTAAGCCCATTAAATAAATTCCTTTGATAAATCCAATTTATCAATTTAATTCCTTCTATCAAATAGAAAGAATTATTTCTCCAAGAAAAATAAAGGTCCCGATTAAATCTAATTTAATCATTCCTTCACTCCAATATTTAATTCCAAATTAAATATTTAAATTGTGTGTGGATAGTGTGTGACTCTTTAGGTTCACCATTCAGCTAGACTTGGTCGGATTCCTAGAATCCGTCCGTTACCATGGGTGGCCATCTAGCAACGGTCCATGGCACTAGAGACTAGGTGAAATATTCAGGGATGAACATTTAGGCTCTAACAGTACGCTTGTCCTTCTGTCTTCGGTCTCATCACTTAGTGTCTAGGGCACGGATAACGCAGGTACCCATCTTGGACCTAAGTGTCGGTCTGTCCTCACTAAACGCCGCAAGGGAAACCTTCCCTTCTGTTCAGTCACTGTGGCCACAGTTTTAGGGACAAGACCTAGAGCATACATGAGACTCAACTGTCAAAAACCTATTGACAGGAGACAGATCCTTTCTTGGAAACTACTGTCACTTTGCACACCAGGACTGCACTAGACATGGCTTATGACTACCAAAGAGAATTCTGGCAATCTCTCACCATATCTAAGATACAGTTCTGATGTACAGGTAAACTCAGTAATTCCTCAAGTCAAAGGACTTGACCTGTACCGTTGGAACCGGGAATACTCGTCATACCTTGCAGACCATACTCAAGGTCCTCCGTAAGACGGTTCCCACGAGTCACCTCAGTCAGCTGCATCCTAGCAGGCTAACCCACTAACACTGCTTAGACGATCCTCGTCACCCGTCGATGAAACACGACAGCAGATGCTTAGTGCAAGTCTCAAATGGAATCCCGGTACCCATTTTCGGGATTCCTTGACTTGGAGATTTCCGGACTGATTCGGGAAGACTGATTCCATGGACCTACCTCCAAGCGTAGTCCCAGTCCCCGAAGTTGATTCTCAGTCCGTGGGCTTTGTTTGCGTAGTGAACAGATATGGAAAAAATAGGTGCAAGTGAACACAAACAAAGTAATGCCAAATGAAAATTCACTTCTTTATTCATTAATGATTTATCAAAACACCTATAATTGTCTAGACATAGGTTACATATACCCGCCAAAATTGGCTTACATGGTCACCTATTCTAACAATCTCCCACTTGACCTTTAAAGCCAATCACCCATATGCCTAATCCCCATCTTCTCAAGATGTTGCGTATGAGCACTTTGCGACATAGGCTTTGTCAGCGGGTCTGCTGTGTTGTCTGCTGAGTTGACTCGGTCCATCCGGACGTCACCTCTTCCTACCATTTCTCTAAGAAGATGGTAGCTTCTAAGAATGTGTTTGGAACGGTGGTGAGATCTCGGTTCCTTCGCTTGCACTATTGCACCGTTGTTATCACAGAAGATGACAACGGCTCGGCGATGCTAGGCACCACACCCAACTCTTGGATGTAGTTTCTCATCCAAACCGCTTCCTTGGCAGCTTCTGAAGCTGCTATGTATTCAGCCTCAGTGGTGGAGTCAGCAGTGGTTGCTTGCTTGGAACTTTCCAAGCCACTACTCCTCCGTTGAGCTTGAATACATACCCGATTGAGACTTGGCATCATCGTCATCAGACTGGAAGCTGGCGTCGCTAAAGCCTTCCAGAATTAGTTTTCCATTGCCATAGACTAAGAACATTTCCTTAGTCCTCCTTAGGTACTTAAGGATGCCCTTAACTGCATTCCAATGTGCCTCTCCTGCACAGGACTGATATCTGCTAGTCACGCTCAAAGCGTATGCAATGTCAGGCCTGGTGCAGTGGACCGCATATTGGATGCTACCTACGGCAGAAGCATAGGGGATGACTTTCATCTTTTCAAGTTCCTCATCAGTCTGCGGGGACTGTTTCTTGGAGAACTTGATCCCATGCCTCATAGGAAGGAACCCTCGTTTGGAGTTGTCCATTCGATATCTCTTTAGGACTTTCTCCATATACGAGTTTTTTTTGGGTGAGCCTAACATCCTTTTAGATCTGTCCTGACAATCTGGATGCCTAGGATGTAGGATGCTTCACCCAAGTCCTTCATGGAAAACTTGGTTGACAGCCATGCTTTCGTGTTTCCTAACATTCTGACGTCATTTCCAATGAGCAGAATGTCATCCACGTAAAGCACTAGGAACACTATGGAGCTCCCACTGACCTTCTTGTATACACAAGGGTCGGATTCGTTTTTGATGAAGTCATAACCCCGTATTACCTCATCAAATCGAATGTTCCAACTCCGGGAAGCTTGTTTGAGGCCATAGATGGACTTTCTGGAGACGACAGACTTTCTGTTCTTCTCCAGCGACCGTGAAACCCTCCGGCTGATCCATATAGATCTCTTCTTCAACGAAGCCGTTGAGGAAGGCCGTTTTCACGTCCATCTGCCATATTTCATAGTCATACCATGCTGCTATGGCAAGCAGGATCCGAATGGATTTAGCCATGGCTACTGGCGAGTAGGTATCCTCAAAATCGACCCCGGGTCGTTGAGTGTATCCTTAGCTACAAGCCTAGCCTTGAAGGTAGTGACCTCTCCATCAACGCCGAGTTTGCGCTTGTAGACCCACTTACAGCCCACTGGCTTAACACCTTTCGGTGGATCTACAAGTCTCCAAACTTGGTTCTCGCTCATGGAGTCCATTTCGGTTTTCATGGCCTCAAGCCATTTCCCAGAGTCGATGTCTGACATCGCTTCCCCGTATGTCTTAGGATCGTTATCCAGAAGATCGGTCGCACCTAGAAATCCATATCTCACTGGAGGTCTGGATTCTCTAGTAGACCTTCGGAGAACGGGAACGTTAGTGGTAACTGTGGGCGCTGACTGTATCGGAGCCGGCGGTTCAGGGGCCGGGGCTGGCCTGCCTTGAGGTTGTCCTTCATGCTAGCATGTTGGACTTCTCTAGGTAGGTCAGTCCTCCTAGTGTCTATCCTGAATCCTCTAGGTGAGGTTTCCGCGACTGTTTCTGATGACTGAGTTCCATCACTTTGATTCCTCAAGGATCAGCTCATCAGGTTGGATATCCTCCGGGAAGCCTTGCTCCAAGAATACTGCATTCCTTGAAACAAATACCTTTTTGTTCCAAAGGGTCATAAAAGTAATAAACCGCAGTTTTCTTTAGGGTATCCAACGAACCTGCATAGACTAGACCTGGATTCTAGTTTATCTCTCACTAACCTCTTGACGTATGCGGGGCTACCCCACACTTTCAAGTAGTTGTAGGATGCAGGCTTGCCGTGCCATATCTCATATGGCGTTTGGGTCACTACACTAGTAGGCGCCAAATTCAATAACTTGGCTGCCGTTTCTAATGCATAACCCCAAAACGATAGGGGCAATTTGGTAAAACTCATCATGGAACGAACCATGTCCAACAGGGTTCGGTTCCTCCTTTCAGAGACGCCATTTAACTGTGGTGTTCCGGGAGGTGTCCATTCTGATATTATACCATGTTCCTTTAGATAATCTAGGAATTCGGCACTAAGGTATTCACCGCCTCGGTCTGACCGTAGGATTTTAATTTTGCAGTTGGTTTTGATTCTCCACTTCAAGTCTGAATTCTTTAAACCTCTCAAGAGCTTCAGACTTGTACCTCATCAGGTAAACATAACCATACCGTGAATGATCATCGGTGAAGGTTATGAAGTAGGAGAACCTACCTCGGGCCTGCGTCCTTAGTGGTCCACACACGTCTGTATGGACCAAGTCCAACAGACCTGTGGCAAGCCTGCTTTGTCCTACAAAGGGCTTCTTGGTCATTTTCCCTCTTAGACAAGATTCACAAGTTGGTAGATTCACTCAAGTCCCCAACCTCTAGGTTCTTTGAGTTTACCAACCTTTTCATCCTATCTTGGGATATGTGACCTAGCCTAGCGTGCCACAGACGTGCGTTCCCGTTATTATCTAATTTCCGTTTGTGTTGAGCGTTAAGAACGAAATTCGTTTGTTGCAAGATATAGAGCCCATTATGTAATGTACCAAGTAGATGAGCAATTCCACACCTCATCAAATAAAAGCAATTTTTATTGATTTTAAACTCATAACCATTTATTGTCTAACAATGGAATGGAAATGATGTTTTTAATCATACTGGGTACAAAATAAACTTGCTCTAATTCTATGCTAATGGTATCACTAATAACTAAAGTGGCGGATCCTACTGCTTCTGCCGAGATGGCCTTGCCATTTCCGAGCTTCAGGATCATGTCCCCGCTACTTAGTTTTCTGCTTCTTTTCAACACCTGCAAATCATTGCAAATGTGAGCTCCACAGCCGGTATCCAATACCCAAGAGGCAGAATTAGTGACCATGTTAACCTCAATCACAAATATACCTTGGTTTTGAGAAGAGTTTGGGGCACTCTCTCTTCCAATGCCCTTTCTCACGGCAGTTGATACATATGTCATATGCCTTCGACTGTTGCTTGGAGAACAAACCTTTCCCTTTCCTTTGCCTTTCCCCTCTTTGGCAATGGAACACTCTGAGTGTTCGTAGCTGCTATGACTGCCTTTCCTTCCCTTTCTTCCTTTTCCAACGTCCGGCGCCCTTGCCTTTCGTCTTGGAAGTAGAAGCACCTCCAAACAATACCGAAGGCGTGGACTTCTTAGTCGTTGCCTCGTATTGTACCAACATATTGATCAACTCATGAATACCCTTCTCAAGTGCATTCATGTTGTAGTTGACAATAAATTGATCAAAGGAGGGTGGGAGTGACTGAAGGATCACATCTATGTACGTTTCGTTATCGAGACCTGCCTTTAGGTCCTCGAGCTTTTCCACTAGGGTAAGCATTTTAACCCCATGTTCTTGTACAGAGGATCCTTCTGTCATTTTAGTTCCAAAAGAACGCCTTGGTCGCGACATACCTAGTATGCCGGTCCGGGACTGCATAGCAATCCTTAAGGCGAGCCATTATGGAAGGGACATCGTCTAGCCTTTTCATATTGCTTCTGAATCTCATTGGTCATCGAAGCAAGTATGATGCTACGAACCTTCCGGTTATCCTTATGCCAAGTCTCGAACGTCTCACGTTCCTCTGGCGTGGATCCTTCCGGTAAGGTCCTAGGGAGAGGCTCGTCCATGACGTAGCCTTGGTTCTCATAATCCAGGACTATCCTGAGATTGCGCAACCAGTCGTTGTAGTTGGTTCCATTAAATTTGTTTGTCTCAAGAATGGTTGAAAGTGGGTTCTTAGACATTTTAAAATCTACATGTTGAAAAACAACGCGCGATCAGCAGAAAGTAAAGACGGTGGTTTGATAAAAATAATTAAATGCTTGGTCTTTAGTCATTTAATCCTCCCACTATTTATACGAAAACACGGTACTCTCAAACGTAGTTTTCGGGAAATCCTTTCCTAGTGGGCTTGGGATCCACAGCGATTTTTCCCATACCCGCTTTTACGATTCGCATGGAAAAGATCCTGTGGGAGGTATTCCATACCATTCTCGTTCCACGAGATTCCCAAGATTATTGCCTCACCCTTTTTGCATGATCCCGAGGACTCCAAGCGAATCAATGCTAATTAGGCGTTAGACCGACCCAATCGACCGAGCCATGGACCCACTAGTACCCCCACGACTCGTGAGACAGGTAGCAGCAGCCCATTTTTCGTTCATAGACATAGTGCAGCTTCTTTTAAGTACAATAACGTGCCACGACTCGTGAGACCACGCTATTGACCTAAAACAGCTTCCTCACTATGCCACGGATTGGAAGGCATGGACGAACTCCTAGAGTTCATGTCCACTTTATCTAGGGTCTAATATTTCAACATTGGTCCAACCAATGTGAGAGTAGTGAATGACCGAGATCTCATAATATATCCATACATTCATCCATAATGCATAAATAAAATCCATCCATAGCAGTTATATGATAAATAAAAGCCATTCATCCATCATAATAACCACATGCAAAATTAAAGCCCTAGCACGCCCCTGTTGGATGATCACAAGCCCGAATCCTATGCGATCCACTGAGCCCGCAGTGGATCTATGGTCAATCTAGGGTTGGTCCTATACTATTACAATAATAGTAACCCAATCATCATTCTGATGGGCCTTGGTCTCTTTTTTTCTCTTTCTTCACTTCATGGAAAACGCCAAGGGACCTCCGGTCTGGGCTCTCCCATGTGGTCCTTCCTTCTTCTCCACCAATTACAAAAATGGAAACCTCACTCCTGTCTACTTCATTACATATAAAAAAATTAGAAACCCCAGCGAAACCCCGGGGGGAGTACATAAGGAGGGAGGTAGAAAGCCTTATTATTCCAAGGCACTAGAAAGAGAGAAGGAGAAAGCAGTTAACAGAGGCACACAGGCCCAACAGTAAATTAAACCATGAAGGGAATTCCGGTCTAGGGCTCGTGATCATCCATTTCCATCCAAACACACATAATTACATGATCCAATCACATAATCATAGATATTACCAACAACACATGATTTCAATCACAATCAACCTTTTCCAAGATGAAGCAATAAAATGAACATGTGATATAAACGAACGTGTGAAAAATAAAACACAAATATTGGTAATAATATTTTTCTCGTTTTAGGAAAACCTTTCCTCATTATTTTAAGTAAAATAACCCCGGGATTCCAAATCCTTTATTTTACTCCTAAAATAATGTCTTTAGGAATTTAGGAAAATTGATACCCAAAAACGAATTTTTCAGATTATTCAAATTAAAACTGAAAATAAATTTAACAAATAAAATAATAATGCTAGGGCTTCAAAAAAACATAGCTGCTAGCAGCCGGCCGCCGGCCGCCTGCCAACCGGCAGCAGCCGGCAGGCCGTGCGCGCAAGGGGCAGCAGGCCCAGCCTGCTGCCGCCTGCGCGCGCAGGCACTGCCTGGCCGGGCGCCGGCGCGCAGGCCCCGCTTGCCTGCATGCGCGCGCGCCTCGGCCAGCGAGCGCTGCGGCGACTGGTGTTCCGGCAGGCCGACGCGCGCGCAAGGCTCCTTTGCTGTGCGCGCGCGCTGGCCTGCTGGCCACCGGCCGCATCCCTGCGTCGCGCGCCAGAGCGCGCGCAGCAGACGCGCACTGGGCATGCCTGCCGGGCGCGCGCGCAGACGCCTCCGTCTGCGTGCGCGCGCGCCTGGCGGCGCGCCTGGTGCCCGTCCGCGCGCGGGCTCCTCCGCCCGCCAGCCTTGCGCGCGCCGCGCATGGGCGCGCCTACCGGCGCGCGCGCGCGCAGATTAACAACACCTCTGTCTGCCGCGCGCGCGGCGCCTGGAGGCGTTTCCATGCGCGCACGCCCGCGCGCAGCCAACTGCCGGCTGCGCGCTGCCCCTGGCGCGGCCGGCAGCGCGCACGGCGCGCAGGCTTCCCATGCCTGCGCGCGTCTGCCCTGCCGGCAGCGCTCGGCTGCGCGCGGCCAGCCTTCCCGGCTGGCCGGCTGTGACGTTTTCTCGTTTTTCAGATTAATTCCCATCCCGATTCCCAAGAAAAAACAGAAAAATACCAATATTCAGCAATTCACATGAAATTAAAAGCAATAAAAATAACATGCTTCAAGAATCAAGAAATTCAAGATTTAATTACAACATGCTATTTTCACGTTTCAGTGCTTAAAACGCACATAAAGCGCCCTAGGCCTATACGCACACCGAACCGGGGCTCTGATACCACCCTGAAAGATTATGTGGGATCGTCCCGGGAAAAAGCGCGAATGCGGAAGCGCGGTATACTATGAAAAATTAAACGGAATTTAAACATGCTTTTAAATTAAAAACACGTTTCAAAGGGTGTGCCTTTGAAATTTTCCCGGGCAATTCGGTGTATCTCATGAACGTATAACATAAAATAAATCATGGAGGCCAATAGGGTTGAAAATTAAAAGAAGGACGAAAAATTTAAAACGAGACCTACCCGTTTGTCGTTTTCGTCTTCAACGGCTACACGCGTTGTTCCCCGTTTTGCACCAAGATCCCGTCTTTGAGACCCTCTAATTCGTGACACACGATCCACCCACGTATCTTGCACGTCGTGCTAGCAACGAACAAAGTGTAATAATTTTGGAGTGGATGAATCAATAACAACATTATCAATTAATGGTATTGATTCATCAAGATTCTAATGTTCCAAAGAACAAAAGAATCAAGAAAACTATTTTCTTGAGAGAGAGAGGGGCGGACGAGGGGAGAGAGAGAGAAACCGTGTGTGTGTGTTGTGTGTGTGTGTTGGAGTTTCATCATCATGTAAATTGTAGGATGCTAGGGGTTTATATAGAAGAGGAGTTTTTAAAATCCTCTTTAAACTCCTCTTTTAAGAACTCTAATTTGACTAGGATTTTGACCTAGTCAAAGTCCCTAGTCAAACTAGTGTTTTGACCTAGTCAAAACGATCCTAGCCATCCATCTCTCCCATTAATCTCAACCGTTGATTTAATTTAATTTAATGGAAATATTAAAAAACCTATTTAAATATTTCCAAGAGGCTAAATAAATATAAATATTATTTAAGCCCCAATTAAATAAATTCCTTTGATAAATCCAATTTATCAATTTATAATTCCTTCTATCAAATAGAAAGAATTATTTCTCCAAGAAAAATAAAGGTCCCGATTTAAATCTAATTAATCATTCCCTTCACTCCAATATTAATTCCAAATTAAATATTTAATTGTGTGTGGATAGTCGTGTGACTCTTTAGGTTCACCATTCAGTTTAGACTTGGTCGGATTCCTAGAATCCGTCCCGTTACCATGGGTGGCCATCTAGCAACGGTCCATGGCACTAGAGACTAGGTGAAATATTCAGGGATGAACATTTAGGCTCTTAATTTGAGGATAACAGTAGCGCTTGTCTTAGTGTCTTCGTCTCATCACTTAGTGTCTTTAGGGCACGGATAACGCAGGTACCCATCTTGGACCCTAAGTGTCGGTCTGTCCTCACTAAACGCCGCAAGGAAACCTTCCTTCTGTTCAGTCACTGTGGCCACAGTTTTAGGGACACAAGACCTAGAGCATACATGATGAGACTCAACTGTCAAAACCTATTGACAATAAGGAGACAGAATAATCCTTTCTTGGAACTACTGTCACTTTGGCACACCAGGACTGCACTAGACATGGCTTATGACTACCAAAGAGAATTCTGGCAATCTCTCACCATATCTAAGAATACAGTTCTGATGTAACAGGTAAACTCAGTAATTCCTCAAAGTCAAAGGACTTTGACCTGTACCGTTGGAACCGGGAATACTCGTCATACCTTGCGACCATACTCAAGGTCCTCCGTAGACGGTTCCCACGAGTCACCTCAGTCAGCTGCATCCTAGCAGGCTAACCCACTAACACTGCTTAGCGATCTCGTCACCTCGTCGATGAAACACGACAGCAGATGCTTAGTGCAAGTCTCAAATGGAATCCCGGTACCCCATTTTCGGGATTCCTTGACTTGGAGATTTCCCGGACTGATTCGGGAAGACTGATTCCATTGGACCTACCTCCAAGCGTAGTCCCCAGTCCCCGAAGTTGATTCTCAATCCGTTGGGCTTTTGTTTGCGTAGTGAACAGATATGGAAAAATAGGTGCAAGTGAACACAAACAAAAGTAATTGCCAAATGAAAATTCACTTCTTTATTCATTAATGATTTATCAAAAACACCTATAATTGTCTAGACATAGGTTACATATACCCGCCAAAATTGGCTTACATGGTCACTATTCTAACATCTCCGTCATAATGCTCCGCATGAACGAGATTTATGCGGTTCTGGATAGGCATATTAGATATGCCACCACAAAAGCATTCTTTGGCACTAAGCTTGCTGAAGGAGCGTCTGTACAGAGTCATAGGGTCAAGATGCTCTCCCTAGTGGAGAAACTCGAGGACCTTAAAGCTGGGCTTAACAATGACACGTACATTGACGTGATCCTTCAGTCGCTTCCTCCATCCTATGACCCGTTTGTTGTAAACTACAACATGAACGGACTTGAGAAGTCTATTCATGAGTTGATCAACATGCTGGTCCAATACGAGGCAACGACCCACAAGTCGAGGCCGGGGGGCGGTATTGATAGGAAAGGCTTCGACCTCCAAGGCGAATAGCAAAAGGGCCGAACGCTGGAAGAGGAAGAAGGGCAAAGGGAAGACGGTTGCGGCCCCTGCTCGTGCTCCGGGCGACCCTGTTGCTCCGGTTGGACCAAGCAAAGGGAAAGGGAATGCCCATGGTTCTCAGCAGTCCAAAGCAAATGATGTCTGCATGCATTGCCAAGGGAAAGGGCATTGGAAGAGGGAGTGCCCACAACTCCTCTCCAACCCAGGTATGTTTGTGTTCAACAGTCTAATTGGATTATGACTGCAGAACACAAACGAAAATGTAATGATCATAATAACGCACGGATATGGCATGCAAGGTTAGGTCATATCTCTAAAGATAGGATAAGAAGGTTGGTGGACTCAAAGAGTCTAGAATTAGACAATTTAGACAACCTACCGACCTGCGAATCCTGTCTGAAGGGAAAGATGACCAAGAAACCCTTTGTTGGAAAAAAGTACGCTAGCCAGTAGTCTATTGGATTTGATCCATACGGATGTCTGTGGCCCACTAAATACTCAGGCTAGAGGTGGGTACTCGTACTTCATAACCTTTACCGATGATCACTAACAGTATGGTTATGTTTACCTGATGAGGTACAAGTTTGAAGCCTTTGGAAGGTTTTAAGGAATACAGACTTGAAGTAAAGAACCAAACCGATTGAAAGATCAAAGCCCTTCGGTCGACCGGAGGTAGAGAGTATTTGCGTGGTGAGTTTTACTGATTTATCTAAAAGAGAATGGGATTCTCTCTCAATGGACCCCTCCTAGAACACCGCACCTTAATGGTATGTCTGAAAGGAGGAATCAGACCTTGTTGGACATGGTCCGATCCATGAGTTTTACCGAACTCCCCTTCCTTCTGAGGATACGCTCTGAGACGGCGGCCGAAGTTTTTGAACTTGGCGCCATCTAAAAAGGTATCCCAAATGCCATATGAGATATGGCATGGCAAGCCTGCCTCCTACAAATACTTGAAAGTGTGGTGTTGCCCCACATATGTCAAGAGATTAGTGGGAGATAAACTGGACTCAAGGTCTAGTTTATGCAGGTTCATCGGCTATCCGAAAGAAACTACGGGGTATTATTTCTATGATCCCTCCAAGAAAAAGATTTTTGTCTCGCGAGACGCAGTGTTCTTTGAAAAAGGTTTTCCATCGGATAGTCGACGCGATGAGGTGCTCCTTGAGGAATCAAGTGAGGTACCCCATGAGGTGACAGTGACATCTGAGCCAGTAGTTCCCACTGATATTGTTCCAGTCCTCCGTAGGTCGACCTGAGTATCCCATGCACCTGATAGGTATGGATTTCTGGGCCTGGCCGGTCAGTTGGATAATGATCTAAAGACATACAAAGAAGCGATGTCGGACATCGATTCGGACAAGTGGCTTGAGGCCATGAAATCCGAGATGGACTCGATGGGTACAAACAAGGTTTGGACCCTAGTAGACCTACCCAAAGGGGTAAAACCCATAGGGTGTAAATGGGTCTACAAACGTAAGCTTGGAGCTGACGGGGAGGTTACAACCTTCAAAGCCAGGCTTGTGGCGAAAGGTTACACTCAGTGACCCGGGGTCGATTTTGAGGAAACCTACTCGCCCATAGCAATGGCCAAGTCCATTCGGATACTGCTTGCCATAGCAGTATGGTATGACTATGAAATATGGCAGATGGACGTGAAAACGGCCTTCCTTAACGGTTTCGTAGAGGAAGAGATCTATATGGATCAGCCGGAAGGTTTCACAACTGTTGGAGAAGAGCAGAAGGTCTGCCGTCTCCAAAGGTCCATCTATGGCCTCAAACAGGCTTCCCGAAGCTGGAACATACGTTTTGATAAAGTCATACGGGGATATGATTTCATCAAGAACGAGTCCGATCCTTGTGTATCCAAAAAGATCAGTGGGAGCTCAATTGCGTTTCTGGTGCTTTACGTGCATGACATCTTGCTCATTGGGAATGATGCTAAGATGTTGGATACCACTAAAGCTTGATTGTCAATGCAATTCTCCATGAAGGATATGGGCGACGCATCCTACATCCTTGGCATCAAGATCTACAGGGATAGATCTAGAAGGATGTTAGGAATGGCCCAGTCCTCGTATATTGAGAAAGTCTTGAAGAGATTCAAGATGGAGAACTCAAAACGAGGATTCCTTCCAATGACGCATGGAATTAAGTTATCCAAGAAGCAGTCTCCTAAGACTGATGAGGAGCTTAAACGGATGTTGGACATCCCCTATGCTTCAGCTGTAGGCAGCATTACAGTATGTTGTTCAGTGCACTAGACCTGAAGTGGCTTTCGCTTTGAGCGTAACTAGTCAATATCAGTCGTGTGTCGGAGAGGCGCACTGGAGTGCAGTCAAGACTATCCTGAAGTACCTGAAAAGGACTGAGGACATGTTCTTGATCTACGACGGTGGAGAGTTGATACTAGAAGGCTATAGCGACGCTAGCTTCCAATCGGATGACGATGATGCCAAGTCTCAGTATGGTTTTGTATTTAGACTAAATGGTGGCGTGGTTACTTGGAAGGGTTCCAAGCAGGCTACCACGGCGGACTCCACCATAGAGTTTTGAATACATAGCGGCTTTGGAAGCTGCTAAAGAGTGGTTTGGGTTGATGAGCTACATCCAAGGGTTGGATGTAGTACCCTAGCATTGCTAAGCCTGTAATTATCTTTTTATGATAACAACGGGGCGATGGCGCTAGCAAAGGAACCGAGATCTCATCACGATCCAAGCATATTCTTAGACGCTACCATCTGCTTAGAGAGATGGATAGCAGGAGTGACGTTCGGTTGGACCGAGTCAGCTCCGCAGAAAAACATAGCAGATCCACTTGCTAAGCCCATGTCGCAAGTTGCCCATACTCACCATCTGGATAAGAGGTTCGAGGTCAATTGGTGATTGTCTTTAGGTCAAGTGGGAGATTGTTAGAATAGGTGACCAGAAAGGCAATACCTTTGGGATTTGTAACCTATTATACAACTCGATGTAAATGTAATATTATTATGTGATGAATAAAATGAGTATTTGTCACTTCTGGTGTTTACTTTGTTGCGCTCATTTCACATTTGTTAAAACGATGTTTAAACTTATATCGCAACAAAGCCCAACAGACCATGGATAACAACTCGTGCAGTTGGGACACGCATTGGATGGTGGTCATGAAACCAACTGATTAAGAGTTGGGTTTGAAACGTTCCAAGTCGAGGACCTCGAGATAGGGCATCGAGAGTCCTATTGAGACTTGCGTCAAGAATCGTGTTCATTGGATGAGTGTCGTGTTTCATCGGCGACAGGCGTGGGACGCCTGCACGATCTTGATGGGTTGGTGGACTGGGATCGAGCCGACTGGACTGACTCGCGGGGATCATCATATGGAAGCCTTGGAGGCTTGGTCGGTATGATTGGATTTCCCCGGTTCCGATAGTACGGGAGTAATCCTCAGACTTGAGGAATCATGGCAGTTGCATGCACAGGACGGATGTATCTTGGATCTAGCGAGAGTTGATCATTCTGTAAGATGATCATCATAAGCCTTGTCCAGTGCAGTCGAAATGTGTAGCAAGGACGGTGGATTCCAAGAAGAGGATCCGTCCCCTGTCAGTATGTGACAGAGGTATCTCCTATGCACTCGGAGACACGTTCATGCTGTTTAAAGCTATGGCCACAGTGGTTGGTTGAACAGGGAATGGTTTCCCATGTCGACACAATTAAGCATACGTGGTCTCGAGTATTAAGCATAGATGCCTAGTCAAGGATGGAAACCAACGCCCAATTCCATACCTTAGACTAAGGCCGGGACACGGTAGACAGAAGGATCGTACCCATACGGAATCAGCGCCTAAATGTTCACGCCAATTCGCCTAGTCTCTAGTGCCATAGACCGTTGCTAGACGGCCACCCATGATAACGGGCCCTTTTGAAACAGGGGCCCAAGTCTAGCTGAGGGTAAACCTAAAGGGTCACACACAAATCACCGACGAGGTTGAGAGATCGACTTGGAGTCAATCTCGAAGGATAAATAAGTAATTGGATTACTTAAGGGAAAGTCCATTGGATGGACGGGCCAATATTGTATCGGGGCCTTCGTTTAATCGGTAAATTGGATTTTCGATTAAATATGGAAAGTTGAGACGTTGAGACGTTGGATCTTTTAATTGGATTAAAAGATCAACGGGAATAATTTAAATGGACATTAAATTGGATTTAATGTTGGGTTCATCGTAATTGGATTACGATAAAACCCGGTCCGTTAAATTTTATCCGAGAGGAGAAATAATTTCTATTTTGGAATAGGAAGAAGTTGGACTTGTTCCCTTAATTAAACATGGCCGAGATGCTCCCTTGGAGGAAACAAAATCAGCCATGTTTAATGCTAGGTGGTATGTTGACTTATCTCTTTTGGAAAGAGACAAATCAACTCCAATCAAGCTCTTCCCTTTTGGTATGATTTGATCATACCATAAATTTTGGTAGGTTGGATTGAACAATTGATGGTGATTGATTGGAATGCTCTAGACATCCTTGAATGAACCTAGACACATTCCAATAATCACATTAATTATGTATATATATTAGAATATACAACACCAAGCATAAGGGATTCATTATTCATCTTTTTCTAGGAAAAAGAAGAAGAGAAAAATCGGATCTCCTCTCCCTCTCTAACTCTCGGTTTTCTCCTCCTCCCTTTCACTTGTGTTCTTCACTTGGTTTTGAATCAAGAAGAAGAACAAAGTAAGTTTAAGAGAGCACTAATTCATAGTGTTCTTCTCTTAAACTGATTCCTTCTTAAACCCGTTCTTTTCTAGCAAGAAGAACGTATGTTTCTTCCGGTGTGGTGTGGATCACCTTTGGAGAATCCATACGTTTGGATTTCGTGAGCATTCCGGAGAAGGAACAACATAAGTAGCCGGGAGCACACGCTAAACAATCAAAGGTAACAATTTTATTACGCTTTGATTGATTTATATATATCTATAGCCCTATGTGTTTAAATATACATTTCTAATATTTACACATTCTACATCAAACGCCCGGTTGAGCATCCAAGGTACACCCCTTGGGATTCGTTTATTTAAATTAGATTTAAATTTACGCGTTATTTCTCGCTTTTCTCGCTTCCGCTCGCGCTCCCGGACGGATCCGCTTATCCTTCAGTGACACTCTTCGTCCTCTCCGATTTTGAATTGCAGTTGAGGACTATAATTAAAAAATTAACACAGTTATTCCAAAGGTCGCCGAGAAATACTAAATTTCTCAAAAATTAGCACATTTTTTGGCACGTGTTGTCCCCTTTAATTTGGGTTTTTAAAAAAAAAAAATGGTCAATTTTGCTAATGAGAAATTTTTTACCTATTGACGTTGGACTAACGTGCCACCCCCTATAGTTATAGGACCAAAATTGTATTTTTCCATATGTAACTCATCCCAAATCAGCAAAAGTGGCCAGAAAATTTTCAAAAAATAATCCAAATTAACTAGGTCACGTGCAAGGTATGTGATAATTTCCAGCCAATGTACCTATCTTTGGTTTGATTTGGACTAGATGGGATTTGTTTTAATCACCATCCTCAATTTGAATTTCAACACCAGACAAGACTAAAACTACCACCACACTATACTTAGTGGACCAAAATTGCTTTTTTTTCCTGTAATTTAATTTAAGCTGTTGACTTCTGCACAATCTTATTCATAACAATAAAATTAGTATATTTTTGTTCCTTTTTTCCATTCCAATAATAAAATATACATGGGCCTAAAAAGTAATAGATGTGTAATGCCATCAAGAACATAAATTGCGGGGATAGCTCAGTTGGGAGAGCGTCAGACTGAAGATTTGAAGGTCGCGTGTTCGATCCACGCTCACCGCATTTTTTTTTGTGAACTTTAAGCACATTTATTTTGTTGATTTGTAGTTATGGTTATCATGCTAGGTATGGGAGCAATTGCAGTGTCCATAATATGTTCGACAAAATGCTCATTCCACAAACTGCACTTGGAGAGCATACAACCCGTTTGATGGAATCCTCAATTTCTACTATCTTCATGGCTTCATAACTATTAGAATAGGCGACCAGAAAGTCAATAGGTTTGGCGATTTGTAACCTATTATACAACTCGATGTAAATGCAATATTATTACGTGATTAATAAGATGAGTATTTATCACTTTTGGTGCTTACTTTGTTGTGCTCATTTCACATTTGTTAAAATGGTGTTTTACTTATATCGCAACAAAGCCCATAGACCACGGTTAACAACTCGAGCAGTTGGGCCACACATTGGATGGTGGTCATGAAACCAACTGATTGAGAGTTGGGTCTGAAACGTTCCAAGTCGAGAACCTCAAGACAGAGCATCGAGAGTCCTATTGAGACTTGCATCAAAAGTCGTGTTCATTGGATGAGTGTCGTGTTTCATCGACGACAAGCGTAGGACGCCTACACGATCTTGATGGGTTGGTGGACTGGGATCGAGCCGACTGGACTGACTCGCGGGGATCATCAAATGGAAGCCTTGGAGGCTTGGTCGGTATGATTGGATTTTTCCGGTTCCGATAGTACAGGAGTAGTCCTCAGACTTGAGGGATCATGGCAGTCGCGTGCACAGGACGGTTGTATCTTGGATCTAGCGAGAGGTGATCATTCTGTAAGATGATCATCATAAGCCTTGTCCAGTGCAGTCGGAATGTGTAGCAAGGACGGTGGATTCCAAGAAGAGGATCCGTCCCCTGTCAGTATGTGACAGAAGTATCTCCTATACACTCGGAGGCACGTTCATGCTGTTTAAAGTTGTGGCCACAGTGGTTGGTTGAACAGGGAATGGTTTCCTGTATCGACGCAATGAAGCATACATAGTCTCGAGTATTAAGCATAGATGCCTAGTCAATGATGGAAACCGACGCCCAATTCCATACCCTAGACTAAGGCCGGGAGATGGTAGACGGAAGGACCGTACCCGTACGGAATTGGCGCCTAAATGTTCACACCAATTCACCTAGTCTCTAGTGCCATGGACCATTGCTAGACGGCCACCCATGGTGGCGGGCCCTTATGGGACACGGGCTCAAGTCTAGCTGAGGGTGAACCTAAAGGGTCACACACAAATCACCGAGGAGCTTGAGAGATTAAGTTGGAGTCAATCTCGAAGGATAAATAAGTAATTGGATTACTTAAGGGATAGTCCATTGGATGGAGGGGTCGATATTGTATCAGGCCCTCGTTTAATCGGTAAATTAGATTTTTGATTAAATATGGAAAGTTGAGATGTTGGATCTTTTAATTGGATTAAAAGATCAACGGGAATAATTTAAGTGGACATTAAATTAGATTTAATATTGGGTTCATCGTAATTGGATTACGATAAAACCCGGTTCGTTAAATTTGACCCGAGAGGAGAAATAATTCCTATTTTGGAATAGGAAAAAGTTGGACTTCTTCCCATAATGAGCATGGCCGAAATGCTCCCTTGGAGGAAGCCAAAATCAGCCATGTTTCATGCAAGGTGGTATGTTGACTTATCTCTTTTGGAAAGAGACAAATCAACTCCAATCAAGGCCTTCCCTTTTGGTATGATTTGATCATACCATAAAAGTTGGTAGGCTTGATTGAAGAATTATGGTGATTGATTGGGATGTATCTAGACATCCTTGGATGAACCTAGACACATTCGAATAATCACATTAATTATGTATATATATGAGTATATACAACACCTTGTAAAAATGTGAATCATAATTCATCTTTTTCTAAAAAAAGAAGAAGAAAATTTGGCCCTCTCCTCTGTCTCTAACTCTCGGACGTCTCCCCTTCTTTCTACTTGTGTTCTTTACCTGATTTTGAATCAAGAGAAAGAAAAAAGTAGGTTTAAGAGAACACTAATTAATAGTGTTTTTCTCTTAAACCGATTCCTTTGTAAACCCGTTTTCCTCTAGCAAGGAGAACGTGAGTTTCTTCTGGTGTGGTGTGGATCACCTTTGGAGAATCCATACGTTTGGATTTGTGATCATTCCTGTGAAGGAACAACGCAAGTACCCGAGCGCACAATAAATCTATAAGGTAATGGTTTATTACGCTTTAGTAGATTCTTTATTATTTTCATCTATGCCCTATATGTTAAGTGTATTATTTAAACGTTAATACATCCTACATCGAACGCCCAATTGAGCACCCAAGGGTACACCCCATGGGATTTCGCTTTATATGCGATTTATTTTAAATTACGTATTGCATTTGCGCTTTCTCGCTTCCGCTCGCGCTCCCAGGCTGATCTGCTTGTCCTTCAAGTGGTATCAGAGCCCGGTTCAATGTAAGGGACATAGATCTATGTGCTTGGCATGATCTACTTGCTTTTATAGTTTTAATGGCATGTTAGATTACATAATGTATGAATAATATTATGATTCAATTGTTTGAATTTGATGGACTTTTGGCATGCTTATTTTATTAGATTGGATCTAAAATTGCATGTTCATTTTCAGATTATTATTACTGTTTTTGTGCTAAAAATGATGTTGAAAAACATGAAAAAAAAAAAATTGAACCCCGATCGCTGGCTGGCCGGCAGGCACGCGCAGGCCTGGCCAGCATGCATGCTGGCAGGGGCGGCCGCGCATACCGCGCGCATGTGGGTGCCTGCACACGCTGGGCTTCGGCCAGCGTGCGCGGGCGCGCTGCCTTATGCGCGTGGCTGGCTGGGGGGGCACAACGGCTGGGCTGTTTTGTGCTTTTTTTCGACATTTTTTGGAAAATTTGATTTTCTATATTTTCTGCGCATTATTCTGAAAATGTATTGATTTTGCACATTTGATTTTGGAATAATTGGATTATTCCTTAGATTAAATTTGCCTAATTAATTTGGGATTAATACATGCATTAGATGCATTGTTTGTAATGTCCATTAAATTTGAAATTTGAATTTTGCATATTGTTTATACATTTATGCTTTCGTGATGTTGGACATCACTTGGATATTTGGAATATCCATTGGTTTTATGCATGATTATTTGGAATAATTGTGTCATGTGCGTTGATGGAATCAACATGGGATGATCACAAGAGCCTAGACCTTGTGTATGGATGAATGTATGATCATTTAATTTCTGTTGGGTGGGGTCTACGTGCCTCTTGTTTTGGGACTATCATCTCCCGTATTTTCAGCCTCATGATGTTAAGGCTTGTTTTCATTATTACCAATGAATTACTTTCAATTGTAATGAGAGTAGATAAGATTGGTGAGGTTTTAATTTTAACAAGCATATGGAGTTGGAGACGCCAAGGTGGAGCATCAAGGCGTGAAACAAGAGCATTACAAGGCCCATTGGAATGACAATGGGCATATTATGATTGTAATAATTTAGGACCACCCTAGACAGACCATACACTCACAGCAGGCTCAGTGGGTCGCATAGGTTGGGCTTGTGATCATCCTAACAGGGGTATACTGTGTTTTCTGCATGCGGCGTATTTATTTATCGCTTTAAATATAGGATATTTATGCATGCTAAAACACCATAATGTGATGAGGTCTCGGTCGTACACAAACTCTCATTTGGTTGGACCAAATTAAATAGTAGGCCCAAAATGGACTTGGATCAAAATGGTATTTTGATCTGTCCGAGCCTTCCATCCACAGCAATGTGGTGAGGAAGCTACCACTACCCAAGTGTAGCCTCACGAGTCGTGGCACACTTGGACTAGGGGAAAGCTGCACCATTGTTGAACAAAAAGACTGCGCTCGCTGTTTCCCTGTCTCACGAGTCGTAGGGGGCGATAGTTTGAGGCATGATTTGGTTGATGGGTCGGGCCCAACACTGAGTAACATGGTTCGCTTGGATTCCTCGGAACCATGTGAATAGGTGAGGCAAAATATCTTGGGAATCTCATTGGATGAGAATGATATTGGATATCTCCCACGAGGTCTTCTTCATGTGAATCGTAAAAACAGGGCATGGAGATTACGCTTGTGGATCCCGAGCCCACTAGGAAATGGTTTACCGAAACTCCGCTTAAGAGTGGCGGACTTTCGTATAAATAGTGGGAGGGTTAAAGACTAAAAGACCAAGTCTTCAACTTGAACAATAATATTACCATCATCTGCTAATTCTACTTTACATTTTCATTAATGTAGATATGTCTAAGAATCCATTAACCATGGTACTTGAGACTAATAAATTCAACGGAACGAACTACTTGGATTGGCTGAGAAACCTGAGGATTGTCCTCGATTCGAGAACCAAGGCTACGTCTTGGACGAGCCGCCGCCGATCGACTTACCAAAGGGGTCCACGCCAGAAGAACGTTTGACGTTCGGGAAATGGCATGAGGACAACCGGAAAGTACGCAGTATCATACTGGCTTCAATGTCTAACGACATCCAGAAGCAGTATGAGGGCTGGAGAATATCTCCGCCATAATGCTCCGCATGAACGAGGTTTATGCGGGTTTGGATAGGCATATTAGATATGCCGCCAGAAAATCATTCTTTGGCACCAAGCTTGCTGAAGGAGTGTCTGTATAAAGTCATGGGGTCAAGATGCTCTCCCTAGTGGAGAAACTCGAGGACCTTAAAGATGGGCTTAACAATGACACGTACATTGACATGATCCTCCAGTCGCTTCCTCCGTCCTATGACCTGTTTGTTGTAAACTACAACATGAATGGACTTGAGAAGTCTATTCATGAGTTGATCAACATGCTGGTCCAATACGACGCAACGACCCACAAGTCAGCGCCGGCGGTATTGATAAGAGAGGCTTCGACCTCCAAGGCGAATGGCAAGAGGGCCGGACGGTGGAAGAGGAAGAAAGGGAAAGAAAAGACGATTGCTGCCCCTGCTCGCGCTCCAGGCACCCCTATTGCTCCAGTGGGACCGAGCAAAGGGAAAGGGAAGGCCCGTGGTTCTCAGCGGTCCAAGGAAAATGATGTCTGCATGCATTGCCAAGGGAAGGGGCATTGGAAGAGGGAGTGCCCACAACTCCTCTCCAACCCAGGTATGTTTGTGGTTGAAGTAAACATGATAACTAATTCTGCTTCATGGGTATTGGATACCGGGTGTGGTGCTCACATCTTCAATGATTTGGAGGCACTGCAAAGAAGCAGAAGGCTAACCAAGGATGAGATGATCCTGAGGCTAGGCGATGGCAAGGTCGTTACTGCAGAAGTTGTAGGGTCAATGGAGTTAGCTATTAGTAGTCATGTTAGGATTGTACTGAACGACTGTTTCTATGTACCTAGCATGATTAAAAATATTGTTTCGATCCTGGTCCTTGATAAGGAGGGATTTGAATTTACCATCAATAAAAATGTTTTTTTCATTATTAAAGATGGTATTTCTTATCTGCTTGGTACATTGGTCAATGTTCTGTACATACTTCAACAGTCTAATTGGATTATGACTGCAGAACACAAACGAAAACATGATGATCATAATAACGCACAGATATGGCATGCGAGGTTAGGTCATATCTCTAAAGATAGGATAAGAAGGTTGGCGGACTCAAAGAGTCTAGAAATAGACGATTTGGACAACCTACCGACCTGCGAATCCTGTCTGAAGGGAAAGATGACCAAGAAACCCTTTATTGGACAAAGCACGCTAGCCAGTGGTCTGTTGGACAAAGCACGACAGTTAGATAAATACAACACTAAAATTAATAACTGGTGACCTGAGTGATTAGCTTTGGTATGTCAGTATTCGTACTAGGAGGCATCTTGTTCAGCTAGATGGACTAGGGAGGTCCTTTTTTTGAGAATTCTCTCAAGAGGGTTGAGGAGCTGGAGGAGGTCAACCGCCGGCTGAGGCAGGTAGTAAAGAAGAGGGATGAACTCCTGTAGAGGATACCACCCACATCCGTCTCTTGAGGGATAAGGTAACCAGCCTGCACATCCGCCTGGAACAGGCTACGCTGCAGACAGAGCAAGTGAGGAAGGAGGGGATTCACACCTATCCAGAGATGGAGGAAGGATAGGGTATGCTGGAAGGATCCTGGCGGCGTCACCTAGCGAGGTATACGAAGACTCCTGAATTCCACATCTTATTGGTGGACAGGGCCCTAAAGTATTACTATCACGGGTTTCAAACTTGTGTCCAAGAATTTGCGGTCGTGGGCTATCCACATGCCGACATCGATGCCTTCTTCCTGGATGAAAAAATGGGCTTGGCCACTGCCCCTGATCCTGATAATGAGGGCCTTGTTGTTGTGCCTGAGAGTCCTCCTACTGAAGAGGACTACTAGACCTCACAAGTTAGTGAAGAACAAGCGGATCCGCCCGGGAGCGCGAGCGGAAGCGAGAAAGCATGAAAAGTGCGTAAATTAAATCAAATCTAATTTTAAAATACGAATCCCAAGGGGTGTACCCTTGGGTGCTCAACCGGGCGTTCAATGTAGGATGTGTAAATATTAGTATCATATATTTAAACACATAGGGCATAGATGTATATTAAATCAATCAAAGCGTAATAAATCGTTACCTTTGATTATTTAGCGTATGCTCCCGGCTACTTGCGTTGTTCCTTCTCCGGAATGCTCACAAAATCCAAACGTATGGATTCTCCAAAGGTGATCCACACCACACCGGAAGAAATACACGTTCTTCTTGCTAGAAAAGAACGGGTTTAAGAAGGAATCGGTTTAAGAGAAGAACACTATGAATTAGTACTCTCTTAAACTTACTTTGTTCTTCTTCTTGATTCAAAATCAAGTGAAAAACACAAGTGTAAGAGAGGGAGAGAGGCCGAGAGTGTGAGAGAGAGGAGAGGACTTTTTTCTTCTCTTTTTCCTAGAAAAAGATGAATAATGAATCACTTATGCTTGGTGTTGTATATTCTAATATATATACATATTTAATGTGATTATTGGAATGTGTCTAGGTTCATCCAAGGATGTCTAGATTCATTCCAATCAATCACCATCAATTCTTCAATCAAGCCTACCAAAATTTATGGTATGATCAAATCATACCAAAATGGAAGAGCTTGATTGGAGTTGATTTGTCTCTTTCCAAAAGAGATAACTCAACATACCACCTAGCATGAAACATGGTTGATTTTGCTTCCTCCAACGGAGCATGTCGGCCATGTTTAAATAAGCGAAGAAGTCCAACTTCTTCCTATTCCAAAATAGGAATTATTTCTCCTCTCGAGTAAATTTAACGGACTGGGTTTTATTGTAATCCAATTATGACGAACCCAATATTAAATCCAATTTAATGTCCATTTAAATTATTCTCGTTGATCTTTTAATCCAATTAAAAGATCCAACGTCTCAACGTCTCAACTTTCCATATTTAATCGAAAATCCATTTACCGATTAAACGAAAGCCCGATACAATATCGGCCCGTCCATCCAATGGACTTTCCCTTAAGTAATCCAATTACTTATTTATCCTTCGAGATTGACTCCAAGTCGATCTCTCAACCTCCTCAGTGATTTGTGTGTGACCCTTTAGGTTCACCCTCAGTTAGACTTGGGCCCGTGTCCCACAAGGGCTCGTTACCATGGGTGGCCATCCAGCAACGGTCCATGGCACTAGAGACTAGGTGAATTGGCGTGAACATTTAGGCGCCGATTCCGTACGGGTACGATCCTTCCGTCTACCGTCTCCCGGCCTTAGTCTAGGGTATGGAATTGGGCGTCGGTTCCCATCCTTGACTAGGCATCTATGCTTAATACTCGAGACCACGTATGCTTCATTGCGTCGACATAGGAAACCATTCCCTGTTCGACCAACCATTATGGCCACAGCTTTAAACAGCATAAACGTGTCTCCGAGTACATAGGAGATACCTCTGTCACATACTGACAGGGGACGGATCCTCTTCTTGGAATCCACCGTCCTCGCTATATATTCCGACTGCACTGGACAAGGCTTATGATAATCATCTTACAGAATGATTACGTATCGCCAGATCCAAGATATAGCCATCCTGTGCACGCGACTGCCATGATTCCTCAAGTCTGAGGATTACTCCCGTACTATCGGAATCGGGGAAAATCAATCATACCGACCAAGCCTCCAAGGCTTCCATATGATGATCCCCGCGAGTCAGTCCAGTCAGCTCGACCCCAGTCGACCAACCCATCAAGATCGTGTAGGCATCCCACGCCTGTCGCCGATGAAACACGACACTCATCCAATGAACACGACTCTTGACGCAAGTCTCAATAGGACTCTCGATGCCCTGTCTCGAGGTCCTCGACTTGGAACGTTTCAGACCCAACTCTTAATCAGTTGGTTTCATGACCACCATCCAATGCGTGGCCCAACTGCACGAGTTGTTATCCATGGTCTGTGGGCTTTGTTGCGATATAAGTTAAACACCGTTTTAACAAATGTAAAATGAGTGCAACAAAGAAGGTACCATTGGTGACGAACACTCATCTTATTCATTACATAATAATATTACATTTACATCAAGTTGTCAAATAGGTTACAAATCGCCAAACCTATTGGCTTTCGGGTCACCTATTCTAACGGTCAGGTGGTGGAGGAGGCAGCCCCTCTGCGAACTGAGCCTCCTACTGCAGCTGGTGAAGGAAATGTGCCCCTTCCTGCTGGTAAATAAACATGCCCCTCTTTTATGCAAGAAGAACCATTTTAAGTTTATGTTGAATATTTGATATCTCCTACGCGAGGTTTGAAAGTGCCCGAGTGTGGGCTTGGATATTTTTGTTGGGTGATGGCACATTGATGCCTTGGATTCTATTTCTCCTCCTCCTCCTTTCTATGAATGGTTTATAAAGTTTGCTTCTACACTTCCTGAAAAATGTTTGTTGTGGATTTTGGATGAATATGTTTGCTACCTTACTTCTGATTTTCTGCCGGTTAGTGAAATAAATTATAGGGAATGCCCCAGTTTGCTTATTGTGATATGCTTAGTTCGCCCAATGTAAATTCTTCCTGTAGGTGGTTAGTGTTAGGAGGAAGGAGAAGACTTTCAAGTCTCAAGATAAGTGTCAGAACTAGCTTAAAATAACAAGTTTTGACCTGCAATGCATGTTTTATAATAATAGGAAGTAGGTGTCTCGTATATAATGTGCCTAGCAAAATAAGCTAGCTAGAAACACTTGAACATGTGTCTTAGTGATACAACCTTTCAGTGGTTCTGCCTAATTAAGGATATACTATTGGAGCTAGGGATCTGTTTGCTTGTTTAAAGGCTCTGATGTATGATACTTAGCTTTGAATGCACTTCTCTGTCAATTGAGTAGGTTGGCAGTGTCTACCTTGTTAGCTTGGTATAGGCCTAGAGACGTTAAATGCAGCGGAAATTAGAGTTTAAATTATAATACAATATTGTAATTAGCGATCAAATTGCCCGTCTCATTGCTACTGTGATGCGGATCTCATGCATACAGGAGTCAATTGAATAGTTTAGGATACCAACCTTGGTGTCTGCCAGTTGATGTGGATGATGTGAAAGTTCTCAAGAATGATCCCCACCCAAGCAATCGGTGGAAAATAGCTACTAGTCCTTAGGCATGGTGAAAACGTTCCTGTAATCATTTGGGTTATGAACACAGACATCTTCCCTCTAAAGTTAGTTCACACCACCTATGATGGAATCTCCGATAATCCTATGCTAGTAAGCATTAGAAGACAAGTTTGATTCTTCTTCTTATAAAAGGACAAACTTGTTTTGTGATATTAAGAAGAGAAGTTCAACTTTGCTTCTTCATCTTCAAAAAGAAGAGTTCAATTTTGCTCTTCTTCTTACATAAGGACAACCTTGTTTTGTTAGATTAAGAAAAGAAGTTCAACTTTGCCTCTTCATCTTTAAGAAGAAGAGTTCAATTTTACTTCTTCTTCTTACATAAGGACAAACTTGTTTTGTCATATTAAGAAGAGAAGTACAACTGTGCTTCTTCATCTTTAAGAAGAGGATAATCAATTTTGCCTCTTCTTCTTACATAAGGACAAACTTGTTTTGTCATATTAAGAAGAGAAGTTCAACTTTGCTTCTACTTCTTACAAAAAGACAAACTTATTTTGTCATATTAAGAAGAGAAGTTTGACTTTGTTTCTTCATCTTAAAGAAGACAAATCCAACTTTCTATCTTCATCTTCAAGAAGACAAGTTCAACTATGCTTCTTCATAAGAAGACAAATTCAACTCTGCTTCTTCGTCTTCAAGAAACAAGCTCAATTTTGCTTCTTCATAAGAAGTCAAACTCAATTTTGCTTCTTCAAGAAGATAAATTCAACTTTGCTTCTTTGTCTTCAAGAAAACAAGCTCAATTTTGTGAAGGACAAGCGAATCCGCCCGGGAGCGCGAGCTGAAGCGAGAAAGCGCAAATGCAATACGTAATTTAAAATTAAATCGCATATAAAGCGAAATCCCAAGGGGTGCACCCTTGGGTGCTCAACCGGGCGTTCGATGTAGGATGTGTTAATATCAAAAACATACATAAAACACATAGGGCATAGATGAATAGTGAAGATCTACTAAAGCGTAATAAACCGTTACCTTGTAGATTTTACGTGTGCTCGGGTACTTGCGTTGTTCCTTCACCGGAATGCTCACAAATCCAAACGTATGGATTCTCCAAAGGTGATCCACACCATACTGGAAGAAACTCACGTTCTCCTTACTAGAGAAAAATGGGTTTACGAAGGAATCGGTTTTAGAGAAGAACACTATGAATTAGTATTCTCTTAAACCTACTTTGTTCTTTCTCTTGATTCAAAACCAAGTGAATAACACAAGTAGAAAGAGGGGGAAGTGGTCGAGAGTTAGAGATAGAGGAGAGAGCCGAAAATGCTTCTTCTTTCTCCTAGAAAAAGATGAATTATGATTCACATATGTGAGGTGTTGTATATACTCATATATATACATAATTAATGTGATTATTGGAATGTGTCTAGGTTCATCCAAGGATGTCTAGGTACATCCCAATCAATCACCATTAATTCTTCAATCAAGCCGACCAAATTTTATGGTATGATCAAATCATACCAAAAGGGAAGGGATTGATTGGAGTTGATTCGTCTCTTTCCAAATTTTATGGTATGATCAAATCATACCAAATCGTACCCATTTTCGAGATTCCTTGACTTGGAGATTTCCGGACTGATTCGGCGGGACTGATTTCATGGACCTACCTCCAAGCATAGTCCCAGTCCCCGAAATAGGTTTTCAGTCTGTGGGCTTTGTTTGCATAGTGAACAAATAGATACAAAGCAGTAAAGTGAACGCAAACAAAGTAATGCCAGAATAAATTTCACTTCTTTATTCATTAATAGTTTATCAAAACACTAAAATTGTATAGACATAGGTTACATTTTGCCCGCCAATATTGGCTATATGGTCACCTATTCTAACATTGATACCTCGAACTCTGCACAGATCATATCCATGTTTCGACCACCAAGAAGAATAAGGGAGGCCACCTTCGTGTGACCGTGGGGGGAATATAAGCTGGAAAATGAGGGGTCTCGGAAGCCATGGCACCCCTGAGGTAGGGAACAAACACCCCATCCCACACCCGCCATCGGAGCCCAGAGACCAGTAGTTCTCGCTTGCGGAACAGAGACTGTCAAGTGAAGGACAGGGAGTAGCCAAGACAGGCGTTGAAGAATGTGGAATTTGGGAAGTATAAATAATTTTACAAATTAACTTTTAACTAATGGATCAAAGTTCAGTTAAAAATCAATTTTACAAACTAAATTTTAACTAATGGATAATTGTTTCAATAAAAATGTTGTTGGCAAATTATTTAACCACTTTGGGGTTTTATACAACATTAATGTGATGTGGGTGCCCAATTATGTAATAAGGCATCATTTACTAAGCTGGAAGGGATTATGGGGAGATTAATTATTGCATAGCTAAGTGAGGGATAAAGTATGTCTGCAACCATAGGTTTATAGGTGTGGGAATTGAGAATTTGTTTGGATTAGTATTTTTCAAATAGTGCATTTATAGGTATTAGGTAGGTGCTAATGACCAACTTTTATAATTTAAATTATTTAATGAAAAAAATTCCACATGGCAAGACATTGTGTCTTGTCAATGTCTTGTCATATTCAATAACTCTCTCTCTCTCTACAAACCAAAAAATAGGAAGGAGATAGAGGAGGGGCGGGTGTGTAAATTTGTTAGAGAAAAGCGATAAGATATGAAGTGACTTTTGATGTGTATTGTCAAAGCTGCATGACAACCAAGAAGGAAAGCTAGTGCGAAAAGGTAAAATGATTCCTAACCACAGAAACCGAGACCTACCTATATAGGGGAAGGAAACGACAATTATTGTAATGGAAAAGGTAGCGGGAGGGCTTTTTCCACTGGGAAAAGGCAATTTTGACCGAAAATGTAGAAAACAAATGACATCCAGGTGCTCCAAACAGTCTAAAACGTGGAAATGGATTTTGGAAATAAAACCAAAAGCCACGTTGATATCTTGTTTACCTTGTATGATGAATTGATGGATTACTGTGAGATAATTTTATCTGGTATTTACTTTTTATTGTTTGATATGAGATAAATTATTGAATTGACCATAATGCCCCTATTAAGACGAAAATGTCCATTTTAATATGTCAACTCATAAAATACAAAATATTTGAAACATGAAAGAAGTCATATATATATATATGTATGAAGATATGTATCTTCACAGAAATCTCCACAGCAATGCCCGTCTCAACGTGTCAACTCCATGGAAAGTTACTCCCCATTGACCAAATTGTGTCAGACTTGTCAAGTCTGTCCATCATGGCTTTTCTATAATTCTACCCATTTTAAATTATTGGCAAAATAATATTTCTAGTCCCATAAGATAGGGGGTTCAACACATTTAATTCTCTACTTTACGGGATTTTCAAAATGGTCCCAAAATTGAGAATACTCGACACATTTAGTCATCAACGGTCCCAAATTAAGAAAATGCGACACATTGAGTCTTCTACTTTACGAGATTTATGGGACTAAATGTGTCGACTTTTCTCAATTTTGGGGACCATTTGAAAATTTAGCAAAGTATAGGACTACATGTGTCGAGTTTCTCTAATTTTAGAATCATTTTGAAAATATAGTAAAATAGAGGACTAAAAATGTTGAACCCGCTATTTTTTGGGACTAAAATTATAATTTCTCCTAAATTATTTTCGTTAATCTCCAAGGAAAAATGAGGGCAAACATGAAAGTCAGAATGTAGTCTTTGGCCTTTGGACTTGATGGGATAAGTTATCCCAACTCCAAAGGTGGAATACTTATCATGGCCTCATCCATCCCAAGCTCGGGTTCTTCAGCCTAACCTAGGCCTGGAGTTTTGCAAATAAAATTTAGGGTACATTACATTTTGCCATTCGAACTGTGCTCATTTTTACACTGTCATTTGAACCGTTTTTTTTTTTTTTTGTGTGTTAACTTACCATCTCAACTTTGTGAAAGTTGTACTATGCATATATGACCGCTGTTTGGTTGATTTTTCTGCCGCAAAAATATCACTTGCAGTGCACATGCCGGAGAAAAATCACTACATTGCCCTTAAATATCACATATGCAATGTATGTGATTTTTTTTGGCAAAATATTGAGAAAAAATGGTCATATATGACAAGTGCAATTTTTACAAAATTGAGATGGTAATTGACAAAAAAAAGAAGGGCAAAATGTAATTTACCATAAAAATTTAAGATCGTTCCAACCCACTTTAGTGAATGAGGGCTAAATTAATAAACATCCTACAATGTTTGAAACTCGGACTGTTGATTGAATCGAAATTGAGTGGGTCAAGGGTCACTAGTTTGACCGTCGGGTGAATCGTGATCAAATCAGTGATGTCATAATAAAAAATATATATAAAATTATATTAAAGTAATTAAAAATACAAAAATATAAATAATTTTATTTTTAAGTTACATAGGAACTAAAAGTATCAAAAAATTAGATAGTAAAATAAGTATATCAAAGATTTAGGCCCAGAATAAAATAGACGAATTGCTTTAATAACAAAATTAACGAAATATTTACCATTATAATTAAGTTATAACTAATTTTATGGCCAATAAATAGTTAGTATCCCACATTTTTAAAATATTATATAAAATCTTATCAAAAAATTAGATAGTAAAATAAAGTATATCAAAGGTTTAGGCCCAGAATAAAATAGACGAATTGCTTAAATAACAAAATTAACGAAATATTTACCATTATAATTAAGTTATAACTAATTTTATGGCCAATAAATAGTTAGTATCCGACATTTTTAAAGTATTATATAAAATCTTATTCTATTAATTATTTAATAGAAACTTAAGCAATCAGATGAGATAAAAAAAATAATTGGATTATGGACTTAATGAGTTTGTTCATTTATAAATATATAATTCAAATAATTATAAAATATCGATGTTGATTTGTTGGTTTTTTCTCAATTTCTCTATGAAATATCATGATTCAATTTCAAATTGTATCAATTTTTAAATTTTTTAAAAAAATTCATGAATCGGCCGGTTCACTTGATTCGGGATCGGGTCAACTTTGTCACCGGTTCAACCGGCGGTTCGAGCGATTTTTAAAAAATAAACGAATTTTGAGACTATTCCGATTTTATGAGTTGGACCGAATCATTTTGAGAATTGAATCACGATTTTACCGGTCTAACGTGTCGATACGGACTGAATTTTAAAACACTGACGTCCTAGATGGCTCAACTAAGACCGGCCCACGTTCAAATTGGATTTCAATTCGATCGATAATGTTATGATATTGCTGGGAATGAATTAGAGAAGATACAAAAAGTTGCTTTTCAACTGAAACTTCATAAAATTAGGCTGAAATTGGAATGTCTTTGATTACAAGGGAATTGCTAGTTATAGTCATAACCCTAACAGAAAGATAGGTTAATTAATGGAAACGTGAATTCAGAAGGAATCTGGAAATGGAGCTGCAAGGTGCAGTAATGGAAGTTGCCTAGAGTGGGTGCTCAGGCAATTGGGGGTTTTTTGAGCTGAGAGCTAATGCGGGCCGTTGGATGGGCGTGGATCTTGTCCGTTGGATTTAGGTGGTCCCCTTCCCGAAACGACGTCGTTGTAACTTAAATTAGGGTTTCCTGACTTATGCAAAACACTATCGTCTGCTCCCAAAGCTGAGCCCTGGATCGGGCGGCTGAATTTAATCCTCAACGGACGGCTAAGATTAAATCTTCCAACTGAAGTCGTAACACTGCCTCCCTGTGGAGTTGACCCTCGTCCCTGGGGGTCAGTCTCAAAGTCTAGAAATTTGGATACGAGGTCGTAGTAGTCTTCCCAAGTTGCCTCATCTGCGATGTAGTTTTCCCATGCAACCAGGACCTGGGGTACTGCCTTGTTTCGTCTGGATATCAGTCGTCGGCCAAGGATCTTAGATGGATAAACCCTGCAAAACCATGATCAGAAAAAAACAGGTAATGTAGGTGAAGGTGTGTACTTGTGTCCGATTTTCTTTTAGAGTAGTGAGACGTGGAATATAGGGTGGATATTTGCAGAGGGTGAAAGTTTCAGTCTATAGGCAACCTCGCCTATCCTCTCTAAAATCTGGAAGGGGCCATAGTATTTAGGAGCTAGCTTCAGATTCCTCCTTAGCTGTAGTGAATTCTGGCGGTAAGGCTGTAACTTCATATAGACCCAGTCCCCTACTATGAACATCCTCTCAGTTCTGTGTTTATCAGCATAAGTTTTCATGCGGTTCTGTGCTTCGGCCAAGTTAGTTTTTAGCATACTCAATAACCTCCCCCTTTCTTCCAAGTATGCATCAACATCAGTCTGAGCCGTGGGGATATAGGGATCAATAGACAAAGGGTCGAGCAGATATCCATATAACGCCTGGAACGGGGTCAGTTTGAGGCTAGTATGGAAGTTCGTATTGAACCAGTATTCGGCTAACGAGAGCTACTTGTTCTAATGCTTCGGCCTTAGGTGACACATGCACCTAAGATAGTTTTCTACACACTGATTAACCCTCTCCGTTTGGCCATCAGTCTGAGGGTGGTAAGCCGTAGATAAGTTCAATGTTGTCCCCAATAACTTGAAGAGCTCCTTCCAGAATGCACTGGTAAAAATCTTCTCCCGGTCTGAGACAATGTTCCTTGGCAACCCATGTAGTTTATGTATATGATCCATGAAGACCCTAGCTACTCCTTCTGCAGTAAAGGGATGAGTGAGGGCAATGAAATGCCCATACTTCGTTAACCGATCTACTACCACTAGAATACAATCCTTGCCCTCTGACTTAGGGAGGCCTTCTATCAAGTCCATAGAGATAGAGGCCCAGGCTTGGTTGGGAATAGTGAGGGGTTGGAGCAGGCCTGGATAAGGGACATTTTCTGATTTTTGAACGCTGGCATACATCACAGTTCTGAACCCACAAGACCACATCGTCTTTTAACTCGGGCCAGTAAAACATACTTTTGACACACTGGTATGATCCATTGATGCTTGCGTGCCCTCCAATGGCTGTGTCATGGAGCAGCCTGATGATGTGCTCCCTCAATTCTGTGTTTGTTCCTACATAGATCTTCTGATCTTTCCGTAGTATTCCTCCTTGCAAACTATAGGATGGGTAGGCTAAGTCCTTTACTACCTTAGCCTGAATGATAGAGGTAATTTCTTGGTCTCCTTCATAACTCCTTTGAACATCAATGATCCAATTGGGTATAACCACAGTGATGGTCATGCAGCCTTCCTGTTCTCTTTTGGATAAGGCATCAGCAACCTTATTTTCTTTCCCTTTCTTATACTGCACCTCATAGTCTAGGCCTAGAAGCTTAGAAATCCACTATTGTTGTAGGGCAGTCTCCACCTTCTGCTCCAGAATGTGTTTCAAACTTTGGTGATCTGTTTTGATCACGAAATGGTGTCCGATAAGATAATGCTTCCATTTCTGTACTGCCTGCAGGATTGCCAGAAATTCTTTTTCATAGACTGATAGCCCCAGATTCCTAGGACTCAAAGCCTTGCTAAGGAAAGCTATTGGCCTTTGATTCTGCATAAGAACAACACCTATCCCCTTCTCGCATGCATCAGCCTCGATCACGAACTGCTGAGAAAAATCAGGAAGAGCCAAAATTGGAGCCGTTGTTAAAGCCTGTTTCAGACACTCAAAAGCATTAGTGGCAGCAGGAGACCACTTGAACCCGTCCTTTTTGAGTAATTCTGTCAGGGGCTTACTTATGACCCCATAACCCTTAGTAAACTTCCTATAGTAACCGGTCAGGCCAAGGAAGCCTCTCAACTCCTTCACAGTTTTAGGTAGTGGCCAGCTCCTCATGCATTCTACCTTCATAGGATCAGTAGCTACCCCTTCCTGTGAAATGATATGGCCTAGGTACTCGATGGATTCCCTTCCAAAGTCACATTTACTTCTTTTAGCATACAATTTGTTTTGCCTGAGTAAATCCAATGTAACCCCAATTGTTTTAAATGATCTGCCCAATTCTTACTATACACCAGTATGTCATCAAAGAACACCAATATAAACTTTCTTAACTAAGGAGCAAAGACAACATTCATTAAGGACTGAAATGTAGATGGTGCATTGCAAAGTCCAAAAGGCATGACCAGAAATTCGTAATGGCCCTGATGTGTAACAAAATTGGTTTTAGGTACATCCTCTTCATGCATTCTTATTTGGAAATAACCAGAACGTAAATCGATTTTTGAGAAAAAAACAGGCTCCATGTAACTCATCTAATAGCTCATCAATGATTGGGATTGGAAAGCTATGTTTCACAGTGAGGTTGTTTAGATACCTATAATCCACACACATTCGCCATGAGCCATCTTTCTTTTTGACTAATAAAACTGGGGAGCCAAAGGGGCTTTGGCTTGGTTGGATAATACCTTCTTTTAACATACCTTTAACAATAACTTCGATTTCTCCCTTCTGAGCATAGGAGTACCTGTTGGGATGCATCTTCTTGGGTACTACATCAGGTTTGAGGGTTATTTTATGCTCGATTGTCCTTCTAGGAGGTAAGCATTGAGGCTCCTGGAACAAGTCAGTGTAACTTGTTAATAGTTGCTCGATCTCTGTGTGAGTGTTATCAGGGGGAGGGACTGTAGATATGGAGTGCAGCTGGCCTACAAACCCGTAGGCCCCTTCATTCACCAATTTAGACATGCTTTTTGCTGTGATAAGATGTAGCTCAGACTGTTGGGTAAGTGCTTGTAACCCCATTTTCTTTCCATTCCTAGATATGGTGACTGTCATTGCCTGGTAGTCATATTCCACTGGACTGTAATGTCTCAACCAATCGCCTCCTAACACCATGTGACACCCCCCCCAAGGTCAAAGTTCGTACGGGGTAGGTAAAGACTTGTCCCTGGATTTCCCATGTGAATGTTGGGCAATATAGCTGACTAATCATCCTTCTACCATCAGCTACACTGACCATCATGGGGCTAGTTTGTTCCAGATGACATCCCAGTCTTTGGGCTGTTTCCTCATCCAGGAAACAATGGGTACTTCCCCCATCAATGAGCAGCTGTAGGTCCTGATTATAGGCTCTACCCTTCACTTGAAATATATTGAAGTCAGTATTACCTCTGATTGCATTTATGGAGATGGTCATATCTTCCTCTCCCTCTGCCTCAGTTCCCTCCCTGTCCTCTTCACCCATGGCAGCTTCAGCCATGGCTGCTTCTTCTTCAGTCATAATATAGTACACGAATCGGTGCTTACATTTGTGTCCAGGTCTGAACAACTCATCACAATTAAAGCAAAGGTTTTTGGCCCTGCGTTCATTCATTTCTTCTTCTGAGAGAATCCGTCTGGCTGGGTTACGAGGGTTAGGGTTTCTTGGGAAAATTGGTTTAGGTGGAGGATGGTATGTTTTTTGGAATGTAGGTTTTATGTGAGTAGGTTTAGGAAAGGTGAAGTGTTTGGAGTGGTTGGTGGGTATTAGTTTGGAGTTAGGGTTCATGAGTTGGAGGATGGCTCTTACTGTTTGTTCCTGGTTTTTTGTGTAGGCTAAGGCTTGGTGAAGTCTGGTAGGATGTAAGGAAATCAAGAAACAAGTAACAAAGTAGCTTTCAGTAAAATCACAGTGAAAGATCATTACATGAGATCTCAGCTCCTCAAATCGCTCAAAGTATTGGTCCACTGTGCTTAATCCTTGTTGTAATGTGTTAAATTCGCCCAATATAGCACCAGGGTCCACACCTTCAAAACGTTCATATACAGCTTCAATGAAGTGTTGCCAATCTGGGAGGTCCTTCCCCTTACTCAGACCTTGAAACCAGCGCTCAGCCCTTCCATCCAGATAGATGGATGCAAGGGCCACCTTCTGATCTTCAGGAATGGTGTAGACCATCTGAAAATACCACTGGCACTTACGAATCCATCCCCTTGATTCGTCACCATTGAACCTAGGGAGTTCTATGTTAGATAGTGATGGTGGCTTGTTTTGATCGCCAGAAACATCCGATTCAACTGGTACACTTGGTGGTCTCTCTCTTGGTGAAGCTGGTTTTTCACCTGAGGCTAATTGTTCCCTATTGTTTTTTTTTGCATTTGCTCCATCATACACTGCATTTGTAACTGGAGGGCTTTCTGGCCTTCCACTAACTCGGTATAGGAGTGTTGCAGGCCCGCCTGCAAACTCATCGAATTATCGAACTGGGCTCTCATCTGCTCTTCACTAACTTGGCGTTTCGATTTTTCTTCCATTATCCATAATTCTTGTTTTTTTTTAACATCCATGATTTCCTTCATTCTGGTACTGTCTGCCATGGTAAGTAAGGCCGAGGATAGCCTTGCTCTGAATGCCAAATGTTATGATATTGCTGGGAATGAATTAGAGAAGATAGAAAAAGTTGCTTTTCAACTGAAACTTCATAAAATTAGGCTGAAATTGGAATGTCTTTGATTACAAGGGAATTGCTAGTTATAGTCATAACCCTAACAGAAAGATAGGTTAATTAATGGAAACGTGAATTCAGAAGGAATCTAGAAATGGAGCTGCAAGGTGTAGTAATGGAAGTTGCCCAGAGTGCGTGCTCAGGCAGTTGGGGGTTTGTTGAGCTGAGAGCTAATGCGGGCCGTTGGATGGGCGTGGATCTTGTCCGTTGGACTTAGGTGGTCCCTTTCCCGAAACGACGTCACTGTAACTTAAATTAGGGTTTCCTGACTTATGCAAAACGCTGTCGTCTGCTCCCAAAGCTGAGCCCTGGATCGGGCGGCTGAATTTAATCCTCAACGGACGGCTAAGATTAGATCTTCCGGCTGAAGTCGTAACAGATACCCGTTTCTTCCTATGCGGATCCGGCAGGGTTAGAAATTCAGATACGTGCGCGCTAAAACCGTGGGCAAGAAAACCTAACCCTAACGTCGCCCACTTTTCCGCTCTCTTTCTCTGATGCTCCGTCCTCCCTCTTCTCGACACACGTCACACAGTGTAGAATAAGAAGAATTCTCAGGCGATTCGTGATTGAGATATGCTTAAAGTCTTCAGAAGCTCAGTGGACTGGAATCCCTCAGCGGTTGTAGCCCTAGCGACGAGCGCGGACGGCTCTCAGGTCGCCGCGGCTCGCGCCGATGGCTCGCTCGAGATTTGGCTGATATCCCCCGGGTCCGTCAGCTGGCATTGTCAACTTGTACGAAATTAAATCAATCTTTTGTTTTGGAAAAGGATAAGTTCAATCAGTTGTGTTAAAAAAAAAATTGAGAACAGATCTTAACACTATTGTTTGGGGTATTCGTATGTAGATTATACATGGGGACCCTAATTCGAGAGTGTCGTCATTGGTGTGGTGTCAGTTTGGGGCGAGAGGCGGGTCGACGGTGGGTCGGTTGTTCTCATCCAGCATTAATGGGTCTGTTTCCGAGTGGGATGTTTTGAGTTTGAAGCAAAAGGTAAATATTTCTGTGGAGATATGCTATGTGTCAGCTAAAGTTTTCAGTATGCTGCTCTTTTTTTAAATATTGCAGATTAATGAAGAAAGATATTGTGCATTCAGTTGTTCAATGATTCCAAGTAGCTGAACTAAATGTTTTTAAGAAAGCAAATTTGTATAAATGAAATACTGTTCTGTACATCGAATCCAGGTTGCTTCCCAAGTTCACTATCCGGTTTGTTGAACTGACTTAGTTGAATGAAGAATAAATTTTGGGGTTTTGATGATTTGAGGAAATAGCCAGATTTTATTGGTTCTTAACATCCAATAAGGGCAAGAGGCTAGGAAGAACTAGGATTCTTTAAAGTGCTTTTTCATGTGGAAACTCATTAAACATGTTAAATGTAGTTTGTGTTGGTTTTTTGAACTTTTTGTCTTTATTCTTGGTTGATAAATTGCAAATACCTGTTTATTATTTGTTTTATCTTGAGATATGCTTATAAATTTTAGAGATTGTTCTAAGTAACCTTTGTTGGTCAAATTGCTCATGTTTTAAGCTTGATTATGTTATTAACAGAGTACATTATTTTCCATTGTTCACTTCAGGCGGTTCTGGATTCTATTGGAGTTTCCATATGGCAGATTGCTGCAGAACCATTTAATGATTTGCAGCTCAATGTAAAGCAGGAACCTAAGTTATATGATAATGGTCATGCTAGTCCTTCAAGTAGTAGTGGCATTGACGAAGTGGAGAATAGTGGCAGTGATAACGACAATGATAACAATACAAATGCTGTTGAACTTCACGAGGACAATGATACAGAGAATACCCGTCTAGCAATGGCGTGTGATGATGGTTGTGTGCGAATCTACTGCATTTCTGAATTTGAAAAACTTACTTACAAAAGAACATTACCAAGGGTCAGTGGTGAGATAGCTCGCCTAGTTAGTTTGAAGAACTCGTTTTGTTATCCTTGGTTCAGGTGTATCAATTGAATTATATTACATTGTTTGCAGGACGGACATTAAGTGTGACATGGAGTCCTGATGCGAGTCGGATTTATTCAGGGAGTAGTGATGGGTATGCCAATATTTATGTTGTATGATATCCATGAATTGGGAGTAGTAGATTATGAGAATACAGCACATATACTTTTGATTTTGAATATAGATGTAATTCTAAACCATTTCTGATGTAATGTTATCTGTTTAGGTCTTGATGATTTGATTTATGTATAGGTTCATTAGGTGTTGGGATGCTGAATTGGCTCATGAGATCTACAGAATAACTGCTGGGCTTGGAGGTTTGGGTAGTGGAAGTGATCTTTGCATATGGTCATTGATTGCATTGAGGTAAGTTCAATCTGCTCATTTTATGTTGTTGCCTTATGGATTTGGTATCGTCTGCACTGCAGATGGAAATTGGACTATGTCATCACAAGTTTATCTGCTTTCTGTGTTTCTTCATGGTGTGTTTTTTTGGTTTCAGATGTGGGACTGTTGTCAGTGCTGATAGTTCTGGTACTGTACAGTTCTGGGACAGTCAGTTTGGAACTCTTTTGCAGGCACATTCTTATCACAAGGGAGATGTAAATGCTTTAGCAGCATCGCCTGGACATAAAAGAGTGTATTCTGCTGGTTCTGATGGTCAGGTATGGTTGTCAGCCTTTCTGATTGCATGGTTACATTGTCTGGCTGTCAGTGATTTCTTCTCTGTTGTAATTTTGCATTTTGTATTCATCTCAATAAAATTTTGCCACGAGATTTTATGGATTGCAGATTTGTTTGGTTACATGAGGTCTATCATGCTTGGGCAAATTTTACCTTTCTTTTTCTTTTCATGTGGTTCCTTACGCTATCCTGAATACCTTACTCTCCTTATTTTGTCATGGTGGTTAGGATACCTTTCAGTACCTTTGTCTCATAAATCAGTGTATTAACGTTTTCATTCTAGGCCATTTAGATGTTTGAAAAATTCTTGAAATTGTATATTCTAAGATGTTTTCATAATCTTTGCCGTCCTGCTCCAATTTTGTGTCCTCTTATCATATAATGTCCTCTGCAATTTACTTTTTCAACATTTATAAGCTATAGAATACTGATATTGGAGCTGCGTTTTTTAGGTTATACTCTATAAACTTTCTAGTGATGCTGTTGGGTCTGGTGATGGATACTTCATGCCCGAAGCTATTAAGAAATGGATCTATGTTGGCTATGCAAGAGTTCATACACATGATGTGAGGGCATTGACCATAGCGGTACCTATCAGCCATGAAGGTAGGTTTATTCCTTCATTGTGTCTTCTGTAACTCTCTGATATTACGGGCAAAACAATTGTGCTGTTTGGTTTCCTCTTCTCTTCTTTTATGACTTCTAGTCTCTGAAATCCAATTTCTCCATTCTGTTCTCATCAGTAGATATGCCACCTGAGAAAAAGGTGAAGAGGCCACGTGGCTGGGAGAAGCCACTTGATTTCAGTTACCATAAGTGGGCTCGTTTGGGTTGGCCGATGCTTATCTCAGGTGGTGATGACACTAAACTTTTTGTATATTCTGCCAAAGAGTTTACCAAATTTTCTCCACATGATATTTGTCCTGCACCACAGAGGACGCCCCTGCAACTTGTGCAGAAAACAGTTTCCAATCAGACTCCTTTGCTTTTGGTCCAGGCTTCTCACTGGTTAGATATTTATTGTGTGCGTCTGAAAAATGGTGCTGTCTCTGATAACAGTCATGGGCCATCTGGGGGGCTTGCAACCACGGATTTAGTGGCACGAGTTAAATGTAAAGCTTCTCGGAGGATCATATGCAGTACGATATCCTCATCAGGCACATCATTTGCTTACTCCGACCGTGTGAAGCCCAATCTATTTGAATTGAAGAGAAGTAAATTAGAAAAGGGCTCCTGGACTGTAAATAAAAGGCAGCTCCCAAGGAAGTTACCTTTTGCCCACTGCATGGTCTTCAATTCTGATTCTTCATGGTTGTTATTAGCTGGGAATGACAGAAAAATATATGTATGTTACCTTTCTCACTTTTGTTTCCAGTCAACATGCTTCTTGCTTGAATATCTCTATGTCTTCTTTTCCTGGGTTTATCATATGTCTTTTTGGATGTTGATCTGAGGTCCACAATGGAATGCTGTTAAGATGTACATTATTCATACAGCCGGTAAGGCAATTTGGTATTTATGTTCACAAATTCATGCATCTGCATACATGGAGATGTGAAAGCATGGAGTATACTGGTGCTCCTATATGCATTATGTTATAGATCATACAAGGAAAAATTTCTAGTTGGCTGTATATTTGTTTGAAGTGCTAAACTATACAGATGCTAAACAATGTTAGTCTGTGGAGGGAGTTCCTGGTATTAAATTTACTGTTCTGTCATCTGAGAGTATTTGTTGTGAGGTGGAGACCCTTTGGGAAGCAGGACTGTTTCTGTATTTCATGGCACCTTGGAATTCTGGAGTGCATTAAGTAATGTGATTTCTGCTCTGGAAGAAACTTGGCACCTTCCGCTTGTTTTATATGTTGATGCCTCATTTACCGGAGGGTTTTCTGTTCACTTTGTGTGTTTCATTGAAGGGCAGTAGATGAAAAGAACCTTGTGGCAGTATTCTGGGTGTCATGCTTAATTTTCTGAGCTGAACAGCCTGAACTATATGATATATATGTAGATGAATACCTTTGTTACAAGGAGTAAATTTTGAGAGTTTCAATCAAGGATATATATTAATGGAGTTCTCTTGCTAACGTTGCTCATAAATACCTCATGGATAGTTTCCATTGGTTGATGGAGTTGCCCTACTATGATTCCGCGTCTGTAGAACTTCCTTTGTTTAATTGTTGAAAGAAGCATATCGGAGTGAACCTGTATCCTATACATACATCTTAGTGGGTCTCTTTAAAATATGATGCTAACGAGTATTGCTCGATGTGTCAAGTTCATTGTATGTTCTAGTGTTTTACCTTTGCTTGTAAATTTTAAATATGATTTCGTTTGAACTCTTGTTTATTACACCCATATGGCTCTGCTTGTCATATTTGTTTGTTAGAATTATTATTTTTCATATTTTGGGCTAATGAGCAATTATCAAAATGGGGGCCAAACAAATGCTCCTGCAATAGACTAATCTTTTCCTCTAAATCGAAAAAGTTGAATGAATAAACAAATGGTAGAAGGTCGTGAAAGGTCTCTTCATATAGGTTTACGGTTTATGGAAGGTTATGTGTTTCTGCAATTTTGTCTCTTAATACTTATCATCTTGCTGCAGGTGGTGGATGTGGGAAGTGTAGCGCTAGTTCATGTCTTCATTCCTCGTTCCAAAGATGAAGCTGAGGAGTTGCCACCTAGTGAACCTCCCATTACAAAAATGTTCACTAGCATGGACGGCAAATGGCTAGCTTCCGTCAACTGCTTTGGAGATGTATATATTTTCAATCTCTGGTCATTGAGGTTGGATTTTTTGAGGCCTTTTAGCTTTCGGTTCGTTGAAACATAATTGGGACCATTGGTGCATTGCTCTTTGTTTTCAATTTAGAAAAGGGGTCCAATAATTTGTTGAAGCAGCTATTAGCATGGACAAATATTTACACAACTTAAGCGTTTTTTTTTTCTTAAATACTTTTATTTATTAATGTCTTGTTAAGATAAATAGTTATTGAAAAATTAATGTTGAACTTTATCTTTGTCATTTTGTTGATTTTTCATCTTTTGGTTGAGAAAGTTTGTTCATTGTCAGCTCAAGAGACTAAATCTTCCTGTCCACTCTCTTTCTTGTGTGTTTATAAACAGCTATATCTTTTTTGAGGATATCTTCAGCATTTCTGTCCCTGATTTTATAACAATGTTGATCAGAAACATGACATGTTTTGGCATACTAAGCTGCTAATATCGTCTGTCTTTATTCTCATTACTAATTTTTGAGGCTCTGCGTGGAAAAATATATTGGCCAAGTCCAAGGCTCAATTTTGTCTTTTAAACTGCTGATCAACATATTTCCTTGGATTCCTTGTGTATAATATATTAATTCTTTTCTTGCAGACAACACTGGTTCATATCTAGATTGGGTGGAGCCTCCGTTATGGCAGGTGGTGTTACTCCTCGAGACAGCAGCATTCTTATCATCTCCACCTCTTCAAATCAGGTTTATGCATTCGATGTGGAGTCCAAACAGATGGGGGATTTGTCCATGCGGCATACATTTTCCTTACCAAGAAGATATCAAGAATTTCCTGGAGAAGTGATTGGCCTTTCATTCCAGCCATCCACTAGTTCATCTTCAGTTATTGTCTATAGTCCCAGGTATTTATTTATTCCATTCCATGACAGGGGGAGCTTTTTATTTCTTTCTGGTCATTGTAGTCTTTGGAAAAAAAATTCCCCTAGCCTTTTCTATTGCCATCATCTTTTAGGGTATCGGTCTGATTTTCTGTTCTTTATATGTGAACAATAAAGCTTCAATGAAATGGTTATTGCTAGTGGACTTAATCATGGAAGGTGGTAATTCACTCATCTTCTGGGTGAAAATTAATGAAAATCAGGCTGAATTGGTTTATTCAGATACCCTTAAATAGATGATAATCCTTTGTATCCAAGTATATTGTCCTTAATGATCAAAGGGGATTTTCGGTACTTCTGTGCTTTACAATGTAATTGGCAGCCTCCAACCGAAATCCCAAACAACAATTTATCATTTGTGGAAAAACCTTGTTAAGGTGCGTGGCTGACCTAAAAGGATATAACATTTTTAACTCTTCATGATTATTTGATTTGGATAACAAGTTGTTTATTTTATGCCGTACTAAAATTTTCTGTAAAATAAATCTGCTGTATCATGAATGATATGGATTTTGGTGTCGTCCTTGGAAAAATGTGCAAATCATTTAGTTCCTTTAGTGGTGTTTATTCAGCAAGTTCTCTTATTTTCTAATGGTTTATTTAGTCAGTTCTCAATTTCTCCAACAATTCCCAATACTGAAAAAACAACATGTTTGATGCTTCAGGGCAATGTGCTTGATCAACTTTGGGATACCTGTTGATAGAGACGACGATACTGACTTGGGAACTGATCTTGGATTGACTTCAAGAAAATTACACAACAATGGAGTGCTAAAACGTAAATTGAAAGTTCACGAATTGGAAACTAAACATGGTGGTAAAAAGAACTTTGAATTTTGTGCTTTCAGAGATTCTGTTTTATTTGTTGAACATCTTTCTAAAAATTCTGTATTGGTCATAGACAAACCATGGACACAAGTACTCCAGACTTGTGAATCCCGTCCTGTGCACAGACATATTTTTGGGACATAATAACCTTGAATACATGTGGGCTTTTTACAGCCTATTAGGCGGGAAGGTTACAAACGTTGCCTCCTATCATTTTTGATCCTGCTTTCCTTTTTCCGACAATCACCAGGGGGGATTAGGGGTACGAGTTCTTTTAGTCTTGACCATGTACAATTTATTAGTTTTATTTACAAATGAGCAATATTGATTCCAAACATTTATTAATGTGCCAGTACCGTGCATTGTTTTCATGTTATATATTTATACAGATATCCACTAGCTTTTCATGTGTTGTGAATTTAAGCTCACATTTCCTTTACTAATGTGAATTTAAGCTCAGACTGTCTAAGAGCAATCTTTTGTGGCATGGGATTCATTTTTCTCATACCCATGGCAGATTGGACATTCACTACCCTTTCCATTCCTTTTTCCAGGAGATTGGATGCCGTAGGTGTAGCATTGTGGCAAAATTTCCACACGAAGATCTTGACTTAGGCACGTTGTAGTCCCAGATGAACTTCCAAATATTGTTATCCATTGACCAATTCGCCCATTGTTTGCTTGTAGTTGTCTCTCCAGCATGCTCGTAGTTGAAGTCCTTTGTAAAATGCTAAACAATTCAATTCGGGTACGCGTGTCGTGCGAGGGAACTGATGCAGTAAGTTTGGCATCCTAAGAACAAACATGTTCCAAGTTATGGTCTCAACATCAATTAGATAACTGATAGTAGCCTTTTGGAACATAGGGTCGGCCAAACAGCCATCGATAGCCTGCCATCGCTTAGCTCCTTTGCTGCAGAGATTCTTCACCAGGTGTTGCAGATTCCAAAATTGTATAAGGAAGAGTCTCTGGAAAGTAGTGGGCCTTGATAATCCTGATTAAGAGATTGTCGGGTTTACTGCTGAGCTTCCAAGCTTGTTTAGCAAGAAGCGACATGTTAAAATCCTTGAAGTCTGATGTGTTGCTCTCGCAGGTGCATGACTTATCGTATAGCACTTAAGACATTGTTCCCATGAGGAAGACTGATTAGTAGATTTGTGCAACTTTAATCAGTTCAGCGAATAATTGAAGATGTAATAAGTTAGAATTAACTAAACCAAAAAGCAATTCAATGTGCTCGAGAAAATCGACATGGATGGTTGTTTAGTTTTACCACAACGATTGTTCAATGAGTATCACTCCTAACATGAATAGTTGAATTGAAACAGGAATTGTCCTAATATTGGTTTCACCTCGTTTCGGGCGTATGAGATGCTGTATTTAATAAGTTAAATTACCTATTTTGATTGAGATGAATGTATATAAACCCATTAGAGTTGAATACAATTGACCCCATGTGTTAATTAAAAAGAGTAAAAGATTCTGCTGTAAAAAAAAAAAAGCGATTTATCTTTCCGTATTTTTCAAAATAAAACAAGAAGTCCTCGTCGGCGAATTTGTGTGTTTTCACATGCCTTTGCTAATTTTTTTTTCCGCTTTTTAAACTTTAATTATACAATTGCGTTTGTAACTTTACCTAAAAATCGTTGAATTTGATTTGAGTCTAAGGTCGAAGTTTTACTAGTCGATGAATGGTACGGATTTTACTTACATCAAATCAATGCTTTAAAAATTTTAAATATATTGATTAAAATTATATATATGTAATATATATTTATATATATACAATTAAAATATATATTAAATATATATATAGTTATATATACTGTGGTTGAGGGGAAGGGGGAGAGAGATCTGAAGTGAAGGGAGAGGGAGGCAAGGCAGAGATAGGAGGAGGGGGAGGGGGAGGGGGAGGGGCGGCAGAGGGATGAAGATGGAAGGAAATAAATTAAACAATTATATTATTATTGTATATTAATATTTTAGGAAAATATTTAGGAGTTGAATCAGATGCATGTGCTCCGCCAATTGTAGGATTGGCTCCTTCAGTCCCTTGCGTAGGTCTTTGTTTGTCCTTATTTGTTGAAGTTTCACTGGGGATTTGTCCTTGTCTAAATAGCTTTCGTTTTCTTTGACTGGATATTCTGCGAGAATCACTTTTTCATACTCTTTCATAAAATATTATCATAAATGATAAAGCATAAAAAGCTTATTAAACTACAAACATCGAATCGAGGTGTTCAGTTTTGATTGCATAGTTGAAAATAATAATAATGTCAAACAACTCAATGTCGTATGCATTTAGTCATGATATCAAATTCTTGTCCCATTTTTGTTTTTGTTGTAGGCTTTGATTATTCTATATGCCTCAAGAAAATCTTAGCTCCGGGGCTTTTCTATGGTGTGCCTCAAGGAAGCTTTTGCTTCGGGGCTTTTGTGTGCCTCAAGTAAGCTTTAGCTTCTGGGCATTTTTTTATGTGCCTTAAGGGAGCTTTAATTTCGGGGCATTTCTTTGATTTTTATTTCACTACCCCATATTTGGGGATATGCTTGTTGTGACGATTATTCTTCACGATAAGTGCATTTTCTCTTTTTGCTTTTTAACTATTGTCACGTCGCACATTTAGCTCAAAGAAAAAAGTTTTAGGATATTTAATATAAATAAAATGAAGTTATTAAGCATTTATTTTAGGATAATATATATTTTTTATACTTGAAATTTAAGAGATATTATATTTTTTTTAAAAATGTAATTAGGGGAATATAGAAAAAGAGAGCCAAAAAACCTGCACACAGAAGGCGGGAGAGCCAAGAAATCCCCGTACCATCTCCCCCTCGAACCAAAAAATAGTTCTTTTATTACGTATTTTCTTGTTAGATGGACCGCACACAGGAGGGGGAGAGCCGAGAAATCCCCGTACCATCTCCCGCTCGAACCAAAAAATAATTCTTTTCTTATGTGTTTTCTTGTCAGGTGGATGCTCCTATCCTAACAGAGGTTATCTATACAATCATATGAGTCTTCTAACCAATACTACCATCCAACGACGTACCTATATACAAAGACTACTATGCTTTTTCCATATCTTCAAAAACGCCAAGCTGACCTTCACGCAATATATCTGAAGCAATTGGACTACCACCATATGGACTCTGTGCTAATGCTAATCCAGCAACCTTATCTTTCAGTTCATCCCAATACATGGGTAAAGCAGCGGCGACATCTACTCCACCTTTACTAAGGCCAAGTAGCAAAACTTGTTTCTTGGAACCCCAATACATTTCTTCTATATACTCCTTTATCTTTTTGGCATTCTTATTCAAAGCCTCACTGTGAATTTTGACTATATAGCAGGTGAGACCCATCTTCAACTTGTTTCTGTGTTCACGAAATAAAGAGGTCCATGGTTGCTGAAAAGACCGTGGTTCATAGGTACGACAGCGAACGAGGCTGAGGTAGCGCGTGCAAAAGAACGCGCCGAGGACGAGGTCGGTGAAGGAGAGCGCCACTAGCGAAGATCTCACCAGGGGCCGCCGGATCGCGTCCATGCCGGAAAAGGGTCTCCGGTTCTTCACTCCTTCTTGATGGGTGATGGGCGAGTGCCGACGCGTGGGATGTTGGACGGGGACACGCACGGCAGATCCAGGTAGATCGACGGACGACGGTCCGGTGGGCATGCGTGTGGCCGAAGACGTGCCCAAAAATGTTTCCGGTGATCGAGCAGCGGCGGCGGCAGTAGATGTGGTGGAGCTGGAGATGTATTTTTTCTTGATTCTTCTTCTTCAATCGATTCTCCTAACCTTCTCCCGTGCGCCAGGCTCGACATGAAATCCACGCCTTGATAGCATTAACGAATCATCAGCTTTTTGGGAACGGAATTTGAGAGCGGAGAGAGCAGTTTTACTAAGTAAAAAAGCCATTTCTCTACACTCAAAGGTCACAAAAAAATGTATGTATTGAGATGAGTTCACAGAATCAGATGGCAGTGTGAGAATACTTTCTCCTATGACGTAAAGTCAAGAAAAATCAAGAAGAGTCTTTCCACCCTAACACTACACGTCCCCTTCCTCGGCGGTATGCAAGCTCTTGTTCCTCCCAAGAGTAGGTTGGATCTTCTGAATGCGAAACCGCCGCCGAATTATGTTGCCGGGCTCGATCGTGGTGCTGCGAGCTTCACCACCCGTTCGGATATTGGTCACGGGCATTTTCCCTCTCACGGTCTGTCTTGACGCGTTGAACATAGTGAAGAGTAACTTTTTTCCTGCAAGGGGCAACAAGGAACAAGTGGGATGACAAGAAAAATAATATATGAAGAGGAAGAGATAACAAAAGACAAAATCATGTACCAACAGAAATTAAGGACTTGACATCAAGGAGTTGGTCAAACAACCCTGCTCGAATAAATGACATGCGGAGATCATAGACAGGATCAGGCATGAGGGGCTACTCCCCCCAAGGAGTCGCCAACCCCCAGTTTAGGTCTTTTACATAAAGAAATTTTTTCTTCCAAGGACCTTTCGAGGAAGCACCACCCTCCAAGAATTTACAGCCACCTGGGGGATAGAAGTAGAAGTAGGAGTCGTTGGGGACCTTCCTAAGTGTGAACAGAGTGTAGAAAGCCTCGAAGGAGGGGGTCAAGTCGAGATCCCTAAAGCGTTGAAGGAACCCCTTGTAGCATATGAAGGAGTTGGGGGTAAATTGGCTAATACTCAGAGTAGTGCGTGTAATTATCTCTAACAATAGAAGATGAGGGGGAAGTGCGAAACCTGAGGCAAAAAAGGACAAGTAGGCTGTGAAGAATCCCGAGGGAGGATGTTTGATCCTATCACCAACACTAGGGAGGAGGAGGGTGAACTCAGAAGAGGGGTTGATTTTGCTCTCAAGAATATGAAACTCTTCATCCATGATGCGGCAGCGAGACTTAGATTGTGTTAGAATAGGTGACCATGTAGCCAATCTTGGCAGGCGAAATGTAACCTATGTGTAGACAATTTCAAGGATTTGATAAAACATTAATGAATAAGAAGTGATATTCATTTGGCATTATTTTGTTTGTGTTCACTTTATCTGCTTTATATATCTGTTCACTACACAAACAAAGCCCACGGACTGAAAATGTATTTCGGGGACTGGGACTACACTTGGAGGTAGGTCCATGAAATCAGTCCCGCCCGAATCAGTTCGGAAATCTCCAAGTTAAGGAATCTCGAGAATGGGTACCGAGATTCCCCTTGAGACTTGCACTAAGCATCTGCTGTCGTATTTCATCGACGGGTGACGAAGGTTGTCTAAGCAATTTTAGTGGGTTAGCCTGCTAGGGAGCAGCTGACTGAGGTGACTCATGGGAACCGTCTTACGGAGGAGCTTGAGTCGATCCATACGGCCTGCGCAGAGCAGGCGCATGCAGGCGGCCGACAGGTTGGCGCGCGCGGGCAGAGGTGCCTGCGCGCGCGGCAACCTGCCAGCGCGCACGGGCGTGTCAGTGCTGCCGACCAGGCGCGCGCGCAGGAAGGCAGGGGCCTGCGCGCGCGCGTCAGGGCCGGCAGAGTGCTGCCGGTGGCGGCGGCCGGTTGACGTCGTCGTTTTCTCGTTGTTTTAATTTTTTGGAATATTCTAAAAAAATCATTGTATTTAATTCTGCATATTTTCTATAAGAACATTATTTGGGAGGTTGAGTTTATTGGATTTGGAATCCCGGGAATAACTTACCTACAATAATGAGGAAGGGTCTTCCTAAACGAGAAAAATTATTGCCAACGGTTGTACCATATTTTTCATACGTAGTTCATTTATTTATCATGGATTGATGTGATTGATAATCATGGAATATTAGCATGTTTTTATGTGATTGGATCATGTGATTATGTGTGTTTAATGGACATGGATGATCGCAAGCCCTAGACCGAATGTATGGTTTAATTTTATGTTGGGCCTGTGTGCCTCTTTCTGCTCTCTGCTTTCTCCTTCTCCCCTTCTAGTTGCCTTGAAATAATAAGACATTCTTTCTCCCTCCTTATGTACTCCCCTGGGTTTTCGTTGGGGTTTCTTTTTACATATGTAATGAGAGTAGAATAGGAGTGAGGATTTTATTTTTATGTATTTGGTGGAGAAGAAGGAAGGTCCACATGGAGAGCCCAGAATGGTGGATCCAAGGCGTTTCCATGAAGAGGTGAAAGAGAAAAGAGACCAAGGCCCATCAGAATGATGATCGGGTTACTATTAATGTAATAGTGTAGGACCAACCCTAAATTACCATAGATCCACTACGGGCTCAGTGGGTCGCATAGGATTCAGGCTCGTGATCATCCAACAGGGGCGTGCTAGGCTTTAATTTTGCATGTGGTTGTTATGATGAATGAATGGTTTTATTTATCGTATAACTGCTATGGGATGCAATTTATTTATTTATGCATTATGGATGAATGTGTTTATACATACATATATATATATATATATATATATATGAGATCTCGGTCATTTACAACTCTCACATTGGTTGGACCAATGTCCAAATATTAGACCCTAGACAAAGTGGACATGGACTCTAGGAGTCTGTCCATGCCTTCCAATCCATGGCAATAATGAGGAAGCTGATTTAGGTCGATAGCGTGGTCTCACGAGTCGTGGCACGTCTATCGTGCTTAAAAGAAGCTGCACTGTGTCATGAACAAAAAGTAGACCACTGTTACCTGTCTCACTAGTCATGGAGGTAGCAGCGGGTCTATGATTCGGTTGATTGGGTGGGGTCTGACGTCCGATTAGCATGATTCGCTTGGAGTCCTCGGGATCATGTGAAAGGGTGAGGCAATTATCTTGGGAATCTCTTGGAATGAGAATGGTATGGTATACCTCCCACAGGATTCTTCCCATGCGAATCGTAAAAGCGGGATATGGGAAAATTAAATGTTTATCCCGAAAATGACTTTTGAAAGTATCGTGTTTTCGTATAAATAGTGGGAGCATTAAATGACTAAAGACCAAGCATTTAATTATTTATCAAAACTTCCGTCTTTTAAATTCTGCTGATCGAAAGTTCTGTTTTTAAAATGTAGATTTAAAATGTCTAAGAACCCATTATCAATCATACTTGAGACCAACAGTTCAATGGAACAAATTACAACGACTGGTTGCGCAATCTGAGGATAGTCCTAGATTACGAGAACCAAGGCTACGTCATGGACGAACCTCTCCCTAGGACCTTGTTAGAATAGGTGACCAGAAAGCCAATAGGTTTGGCGATTTGTATCCTATCTGACAACTTGATGTAAATGTAATATTATTATGTGATGAATAAGATGAGTATTCGTCACCAATGGTACCTTCTTTGTTGCGCTCATCTTACATTTGTTAAAATGGTGTTTAACTTATATCGCAACAAAGCTCACAGACCATGGATAACAACTCGTGCAGTTGGGCCACGCATTGGATGGTGGTCATGAAACCAACTGATTAAGAGTTGGGTCTGAAACGTTCCAAGTCGAGGACCTCGAGACAGGGCATCGAGAGTCCTATTGAGACTTGCGTCAAGAGTCGTGTTCATTGGATGAGTGCCGTGTTTCATCGGCGACAGGCGTGCGACGCCTACACGATCTTGATGGGTTGGTCGACTGGGGTCGAGCCGACTGGACTGACTCGCGGGATCATCATATGGAAGCCTTGGAGGCTTGGTCGGTATGATTGGTTTTCCTCGGTTCCGATAGTACGGGAGTAATCCTCAAACTTGAGGGATCATGGCAGTCGCGTGCACAGGACGGCTGTATCTTGGATCTGGCGAGAGGTAATCATTCTGTAAGATGATTATCATAAGCCTTGTCCAGTGCAGTCAGAATGTGTAGCGAGGACGGGGGATTCCAAGAAGAGGATCTGTCCCCCTGTCAGTATGTGACAGAGGTATCTCCTATGCACTCGGAGACACGTTCATGCTGTTTGAAGCTGTGGCCACAGTGGTTGGTCGAACAGGGAATGGTTTCCTGTGTCGACCCAATGAAGCATACGTGGTCTCGAGTATTAAGCATAGATGCCTAGTCAAGGATGGGAACCGACGCCCAATTCCATACCCTAGACTAAGGCCGGGAGACGGTAGACGGAAGGATCGTACCCGTACGAAATCGGCGCCTAAATGTTCACGCCAATTCACCTAGTCTCTAGTGCCATGGACCGTTGCTAGACGGCCACCCATGGTAACGGGCCCTTGTGGGACACGGGCCCAAGTCTAGCTGAGGGTGAACCTAAAGGGTCTCACACAAATCACCGAGGAGGTTGAGAGATCGACTTGGAGTCAACCTCGAAGGATAAAATAAGTAATTGGATTACTTAAGGGAAAGCCCATTGGATGGACAGGCCGATATCGTATCGGGCTTTCATTTAATCGGTAAATTGAATTTTCGATTAAATATGAAAAGTTGAGATGTTGAGACGTTGGATCTTTTAATTGGATTAAAAGATCAACGGGAATAATTTAAGTGGACATTAAATTGGATTTAATATTGGGTTCGTCGTAATTGGGTTGCGATAAAACCCGGTCCGTTAAATTATACCCGAGAGGAGAAATAATTCCTAATTTGGAATGGGAAGAAGTTGGACTTCTTTCCTTAATTAAACATGGCCGACACGCTCCCTTGGAGGAAGCAAAATCAGCCATGTTTCATGCTATGTGGTATGTTGACTTATGTCTTTTGGAAAGAGACAAATCAACTCCAATCAAGCTCTTCCCTTTTGGTATGATTTGATCATACCATAAATTTTGGTAGGCTTGATTGAAGAATTGATGGTAATTGATTGGAATGAATCTAGACATCCTTGGATGAACCTAGACACATTCCAATAATCACATTAATTATGTATATATATTAGAATATACAACATCAAGCATAAGTGATCCATTATTCATCTTTTTCTAGGAAAAAGAGAAGACAAAAATCCTCTCCTCTCTCTCAATTTTCGTGCTCTCTCCCTCTCTTACACTTGTGTTCTTCACTTGATTTTGAATCAAGAAGAAGAACAAAGTAAGTTTAAGAGAACACTAATTCATAATGTTCTTCTCTTAAACTGATTCCTTCCTAAACCCGTTCTTTTCTAGCAAGAAGAACGTGTGTTTCTTCCGGTGTGGTGTGGATCACCTTTGGAGAATCCATACGTTTGGATTTCGTGAGCATTCCGGAGAAGGAACAATGCTAGTAGCCGGGAGCATACGCTAAACAATCAAAGGTAACGGTTTATTACGCTTTGATTGATTTCATTTATATATCTATGCCCTATGTGTTTAAATATATGTTTTAATATTTACACATCCTACATCGGACGCCCGGCTGAGCACCCAAGGATACACCCCTTGGGATTCGCGTATTTTGAATTTGATTTAAATTTAAGCACAATTTCTCGCTTCCTCGCTTCCGCTCGCGCTCCCGGGCGGATCCGCTTGTCCTTCAAGTGGTATCAGAGCCCGGTTCGATGTATGGGGCGTAGATCTATGTGTTTGGCATGATCTACTTGCTTTTAAATGGCTTTTTTGGCATGTTAGATTACATAAATATATGAATAATATGATGATTCAATTGTTTGGATTTAATGGACTTTTGGCATGCTTAATTTTGTTAGATTGGATCTAAAATTGCATGCTTATTTTCAGAATAATATTAATGTTATTGTGCTGAACCAGTTTTGAAAAACAAAAAAAAAATAAAAAATTTTGGGATCGGTCGGCAGCGCGCGCAGATGCGCGCACAAGCGCGCGCGTCCCTGTGGGCGCGGGCGGCCGGCCAGCACAACGGCTGGGTCGTTTTGTGCCGTTTTTCGACTTTTTTTCGGAAAATTCGATTTTCTGTATTTTTCTGCACGATATTCTGAAAATATGTTAATTTTGCATTTTTGATTTTGGGATAATTGGATTATTCCTTGAATTAAATTTGCTTAATTAATTTGGGATTAATACATGCATTGGATGCATTGTTTAAATTGTCCATTAAATTTAAAATTTGAATTTTGCATATTATTTGTATATTTATGCTTTTGTGATGTTGGACATCACTTGGGTATTTGGAATATGAATTGGTTATTTATGCATGATTATTTGGAATAATTATGTTATGTGAGTTGATGGAATCAACATGGGATGATCACAAGAGCCCTAGACCTTATGTATGGATGAATGTATGATCATTTATTTTCTGTTGGGTGGGGCCTGCGTGCCTCTTGTTTTTGGGACTATCATCTCCCGTATTTTCAGCCTTATGATGTTAAGGCTTGTTTTCTTTATTACCGATGTATTACTTTCAGTTGTAATGAGAGTAGATAGGATTGGTGAGGTTTCAATTTTAACAAGCAATTGGAGTCGGAGACCCCAAGGAGGAGCATCAAGGCGTGAAACAAGAAGCATTTCAAGGCCCATTGGAATGACAATGGGTTTATTATTATTGTAATAATTTAGGACCACCCTAGACAGACCGTAGACTCACTGCGGGCTCAGTGGGTTGCATAGGTTGGGCTTGTGATCATCCTAACAGGGGTATACTATGTTTTCTGCATGCGACGTACTTATTTATCGCTTTAAATATTGGATATTTATGCATGCTAAAACACAATAATGTGATGAGGTCTCGGTCATACACAAACTCTCATTTGGTTGGACCAAATTAAATATTAGGCCCAGAACGGACTTGGATCAAAATGGTATTTTTGGTCTGTCCGAGCCTTCCATCCACAGCAATGTGGTGAGGAAGCTACCACTACCCAAGTGTGGTCTCACGAGTCGTGGCACACTTGGACTAGGGGAAAGCTGCACTATTGTTGTGAACAAAAAGACTGCGCTCGCTGTTTCCCTGTCTCACGAGTCGTGGGGGTGACAGTTTGAGGCATGATTTGGTTGATGGGTCGGGCCCAACACTGAGTAACATGGTTCACTTGGAGTCCTCGGGACCATGTGAATAGGTGAGGCAAAATATCTTGGGAATCTCATTGGATGAGAATGATATTGGATATCTCTCACAGGGTCTTTTTCATGTGAATCGTAAAAGCGGGGCATGGAGATTACGCTTGTGGATCCCAAGCCCACTAGGAAATGGTTTCCCGAAACTCTGCTTGAGAGTGGCGGACTTTCGTATAAATAGTGGGAGGGTTAAAGACTAAAAGACCAAGTCTTCAACTTGAACAATAATATTACCATCATCTGCTAATTTCTGCTTTACATTTTCATTAATGTAGATATGTCTAAGAACCCGTTAACCATGATTCTTGAGACTAATAAATTCAACGGAACGAACTACTCGGACTAGCTGAGAAACCTGAGGATTATCCTTGATTTCGAGAACCAAGGCTACGTCTTGGACAAGCCGCCACCGAGCGACTTTCCGGAGGGGTCCACGCCTGAAGAACGTTTGACGTTCGAGAAATGGCATGAGGACAATCGAAAAGTACGCAGTATCATACTGGCTTTGATGTCTAACGACATCCAGAAGCAGTATGAGAGGCTGGATAACGCCTCCGCCATAATGCTCTGCATGAACGAGGTTTATGCGGTTCCGGATAGGCATATTAGATATGCCGCCACAAAAGCATTCTTTGGCACCAAGCTCGCTGAAGGAGCGTCTGTACAGAGTCATGGGGTCAAGATGCTCTCCCTAGTGGAGAAACTCGAGGACCTTAAAAGCTGGGCTTAACAATGACACGTACATTGACGTGATCCTCCAGTCGCTTCCTCCATCCTATGACCCGTTTGTTGTAAACTACAACATGAACGGACTTGAGAAGTCTATTCATGAGTTGATCAACATGCTGGTCCAATACGAGGCAACGACCCACAAGTCGGCGCCGGCGGTATTGGTAGGAGAGGCTTCGACCTCCAAGGCGAATGGCAAGAGGGCCGGACGCTGGAAGAGGAAGAAGGGCAAAAGGAAGACGGTTGTGGACCTTGCTCACGCTCTGGGCGTCCCTGTTGCTCCGGTTGGACCGAGCAAAGGGAAAGGGAAGGCCCGTGGTTCTCAGCGGTCCAAGGCAAATGATGTCTGCATGCATTGCCAAGGGAAAGGGCATTGGAAGAGGGAGTGCCCACAACTCCTCTCCAACCCAGGTGTGTTTGTGGTTGAAGTTTATATGATTACTAATTCTGCTTCATGGGTATTGGATACCGGGTGTGGTGCTCACATCTGCAATGATCTGCAGGCACTGCAAAGAAGCAGAAGGCTAACCAAGGATGAGATGATCCTGAGGCTAGGCGATGGCAAGGCCGTTGCTGCGGAGGCCGTATGATCACTAGAGTTAGCCATTAGTAGTCATGTTAGGATTGTACTGAACGACGGTTTCTATGTACCTAGTATGATTAAAAACATTGTTTCCATCCCGGTCCTTGATAAGGAGGGATATGAATTTACCATCAATAAAAACGGTTTTTTCATTATCAAAGATGGTATTTCTCATCTGCTTGGTACATTGGTCAACGGTCTGTACATACTTCAACAGTCTAATTGGATTATGACTGCAGAACACAAACGAAAACGTGATGATCATAATAACGCATAGATATGGCATGCGAGGTTAGGTCATATCTCTAAAGATAGGATAAGAAGGTTGGTGGACTCAAAGAGTCTAGAAATAGACGATTTGGACAACCTACCGACCTGCGAATCCTGTCTAAAGGGAAAGATGACCAAGAAACCCTTTGTTGGACAAAGTACGCTAGCCAGTGGTCTGTTGGATTTGATCCATACAGATGTCTGTGGTCCACTAAATACTCAGGCTAGAGGTGGGTACTCGTACTTCATAACCTTTACCGATGATCACTCACGGTATGGTTATGTTTACCTGATGAGGTACAAGTCTGAAGCCTTTGGAAGGTTTAAGGAATACAGACTTGAAGTGGAGAACCAAACCGGTCGAAAGATCAAAGTCCTTCGGTCGGACCGAGGTGGAGAGTATTTGAGTGGTGAGTTTACTGATTATCTAAAAGGGAATGGGATTCTTTCTCAGTGGACCCCTCCTGGAACACCGCAGCTTAATGGTGTGTCTGAAAGGAGGAATCGGACCTTGTTGGACATGATCCGATCCATGATGAGTTTTACTGAACTACCCCTTCTGGGATACGCTCTTGAGACGACGGCCAAAGTTTTGAACTTGGCGCCATCTAAAAGGGTATCCCAGGCGCCATATGAGATATGGCATGGCAAACCTGCCTCCTACAAATACTTGAAAGTGTGGGGTTGCCCCGCATATGTCAAGAGATTAGTGGGAGATAAACTGGACCCGAGGTCTAGTTTATGCAGGTTAATCGGCTATCCGAAAGAAACTGCGGGGTATTATTTCTATGATCCCTCCAAGCAAAAGGTTTTTGTCTCGCGAAACGCAGTGTTCTTGGAAAAAGGTTTTCCATCGGATAGTCGACGCGATGAGGTACTCCTTGAGGAATCAAGTGAGGTACCCCATGAGGCGGCAGTGACATCTGAGCCAGTGGTTCCCACTGATATTGTTCCAGTCCTCCGTAGGTCGGCCAGAGTATCCTATGCACCTGATAGGTATGGATTTCTGGGCCTGACCGGTCAGTTGGATAATGATCCAAAGACATACGAAGAAGCGATGTCGGACATCGATTCGGGCAAGTGGCTTGAGGCCATGAAATCCGAGATGGACTCGATGGGTACAAACAAGGTTTGGACCCTAGTAGATCCACCCAAAGGGGTTAAACCCGTAGGGTGTAAATGGGTCTACAAACGTAAGCTTGGAGCTGACGGGGAGGTTACAACCTTCAAAGCCAGGCTTGTGGCGAAAGGTTATACTCAACGACCCGGGGTCGATTTTGAGGAAACCTACTCGCCCATAGCAATGGCCAAGTGCATTCGGATACTGCTTGCCATAGCAGCATGGTATGACTATGAAATATGGCAGATGGACGTGAAAACGGCTTTCCTCAACGGTTTAGTAGAGGAAGAGATCTATACGGATCAGCCGGAGGGTTTCACAACTATTGGAGAAGAGCAGAAGGCCTGCCGTCTCCAAAGGTCCATCTATGGCCTCAAACAAGCTTCCCGAAGCTGGAACATACGTTTTGATGAAGTCATACGGGGATATGATTTCACCAAGAACGAGTTTGATCCTTGTGTATACAAGAAGATCAGTGGGAGCTCAGTTGTGTTTGTGGTGCTTTACGTGGATGACATCTTGCTCATTGGGAATGACGCTAAGATGTTGGGTACCACTAAAGCTTGGTTGTCAACGCAATTCTCCATGAAGGATATGGGCGAGGCATCCTACATCCTTGGCATCAAGATCTACAAGGATAGGTCTAGAAGGATGTTAGGAATGGCCCAGTCCTCGTACATTGAGTGAAGGACAAGCGGATCCGCCCGGGAGCGCGAGCGGAAGCGAGGAAGCGAGAAATTGTGCGTAAATTTAAATTAAATTCAAAATACGCGAATCCCAAGGGGTGTACCCTTGGGTGCTCAACCGGGCGTGCGATGTAGGATGTGTATATATTAAAACATATATTTAAACACATAGGGCATAGATATATAAATGAAATCAATCAAAGCGTAATAAACCGTTACCTTTGATTGTTTAGCGTATGCTCCCGGCTACTAGCGTTGTTCCTTCTCCGGAATGCTCACGAAATCCAAACGTATGGATTCTCCAAGGTGATCCACACCACACCGGAAGAAACACACGTTCTTCTTGCTAGAAAAGAACGGGTTTAGGAAGGAATCGGTTTAAGAGAAGAACACTATGAATTAGTGTTCTCTTAAACTTAGTTTGTTCTTCTTCTTGATTCAAAATCAAGTGAAGAACACAAGTGTAAGAGAGGGAGAGAGCACGAAAATTGAGAGAGAGGAGAGGATTTTTATCTTCTCTTTTTCCTAGAAAAAGATGAATAATGAATCACTTATGCTTGGTGTTGTATATTCTAATATATATACATAATTAATGTGATTATTGGAATGTGTCTAGGTTCATCCAAGGATGTCTAGATTCATTCCAATCAATCACCATCAATTCTTCAATCAAGCCTACCAAAATTTATGGTATGATCAAACCATACCAAAAGGGAAGAGCTTGATTGGAGTTGATTTGTCTCTTTCCAAAAGAGATAAGTCAACATACCACCTAGCATGAAACATGGCTGATTTTACTTCCTCCAAGGGAGCGTGTCGGCCATGTTTAATTAAGGAAAGAAGTCCAACTTCTTCCCATTCCAAATTAGGAATTATTTCCCCTCTCGGGTATAATTTAACGGACCGGGTTTTTATCGTAATCCAATTACGACGAACCCAATATTAAATCCAATTTAATGTCCACTTAAATTATTCCCATTGATCTTTTAATCCAATTAAAAGATCCAACGTCTCAACATCTCAACTTTTCATATTTAATCAAAAATCCAATTTACCGATTAAATGAAAGCCCGATACAATATCGGCCCGTCCATCCAATGGACTTTCCCTTAAGTAATCCAATTACTTATTTTATCCTTCGATATTGACTCCAAGTCGATCTCTCAACCTCCTCGGTGATTTGTGTGTGATCCATTAGGTTCACCCTCAGCTAGACTTGGGCCCGTGTCCCACAAGGGCCCGTTACCATGGGTGGCCGTCTAGCAATGGTCCATGGCACTAGAGACTAGGTGAATTGGCGTGAACATTTAGGCGCCGATTCCGTACGGGTACGATCCTTCCGTCTACCGTCTCCTGGCCTTAGTCTAGGGTATGGAATTGGGCGTCGGTTCCCATCCTTGACTAGGCATATATGCTTAATACTCGAGACCACGTATGCTTCATTGCGTCGACACAGGAAACCATTCCCTGTTCGACCAACCACTGTGGCCACAGCTTCAAACAGCATGAACGTGTCTCCGAGTGCATAGGAGATACCTCTGTCACACACTGACAGGGGGCGGATCCTCTTCTTGGAATCCACCGTCCTCGCTACACATTCTGACTGCACTGGACAAGGCTTATGATAATCATCTTACAGAATGATTACCTCTCGCCAGATCCAAGATACAGCCGTCCTGTGCACGCGACTGTCATGATCCCTCAAGTCTGAGGATTACTCCCGTACTATCGGAACCGGGGAAAACCAATCATACCGACCAAGCCTCCAAGGCTTCCATATGATGATCCCCGTGAGTCAGTCCAGTCGGCTCGACCCCAGTCGACCAACCCATCAAGATCGTGTAGGCGTCCCACGCCTGTCGCCGATGAAACACGGCACTCATCCAATGAACACGACTCTTGACGCAAGTCTCAATAGGACTCTCGATGCCCTGTCTCGAGGTCCTCGACTTGGAACGTTTCAGACCCAACTCTTAATCAGTTGGTTTCATGACCACCATCCAATGTGTGGCCCAACTGCACGAGTTGTTATCCATGGTCTGTGGGCTTTGTTGCGATATAAGTTAAACACCATTTTAACAAATGTAAGAATAGCGCAACAAAGAATGTACCATTGGTGACGAATACTCATCTTATTCATCACATAATAATATTACATTTACATCAAGTTGTGAGATAGGTTACAAATCGCCAAACCTATTGGCTTTCTGGTCACCTATTCTAACAATCGCCCACTTAACCTAAAGCGAATCACCCATTGACCTCAAACCCATCTTATCCAGATGTTGAGTATGGGCAACTTGCGACATGGGCTTAGTAAGTGGATCTGCTATGTTTTCTGCGGAGCTGACTCGGTCCATCCGAACGTCACCCCACTAACCATCTCTCGGAGCAGATGGTAGCGTCTAAGAATATGCTTGGATCGGTGATGAGATCTCGGTTCCTTTGCTTGCGCTATAGCCCCGTTGTTATCGCAGAAGATAACCACTGGCTCAGCGATGCTAGGTACTACACCCAACTCTTGGATATAGCTCTTCATCCAAACCGCCTCCTTAGCAGCTTCCGAAGCTGCTATGTATTCAGACTCTGTGGTGGAGTCCGCCGTGGTAGCCAGCTTGGAACTCTTCCAAGCGACCACGCCACCATTAAGTCTGAACACATAACCAGACTGAGACTTGGCATCATCGTCATCCGACTGGAAGCTAGCGTCGCTATAGCCTTCCAGTATCAACTCTCCACCGCCGTAGATCAAGAACATGTCCTTAGTCCTTTTTAGGTACTTCAGGATAGTCTTGACTGCACTCCAGTGTGCATCCCCGGCACACGACTGATATCGACTTGTTACGCTCAAAGCGAAAAGCCACATCAGGTCTAGTGCATTGAACAGCATACTGTATGCTGCCTACGGCTGAAGCATAGGGGATGTCCAACATCCTTTTAAGCTCCTCATCAGTCTTAGGAGACTGCTTCTTGGATAACTTAATTCCATGCCTCATTGGAAGGAATCCTCGTTTTGAGTTCTCCATCTTGAATCTCTTCAAGACTTTCTCAATGTACGAGTACTGGGCCATTCCTAACATCCTTCTAGACCTATCCCTGTAGATCTTGATGCCAAGGATGTAGGATGCCTTGCCCATATCCTTCATGGAGAATTGCGTTGACAACCAAGCTTTAGTGGTACCCAACATCTTAGCGTCATTCCCAATGAGCAAGATGTCATCCACGTAAAGCACCAGAAACGCAACTGAGCTCCCACTGATCTTCTTGTATACACAAGGATCGGACTCGTTCTTGGTGAAATCATATCCCCGTATGACTTCATCAAAACGTATGTTCCAGCTTCGGGAAGCTTGTTTGAGGCTATAGATGGACCTTTGGAGACGGCAGACCTTCTGCTCTTCTCCAACAGTTGTGAAACCTTCCGGCTGATCCATATAGATCTCTTCCTCTACGAAACCGTTGAGGAAAGCCGTTTTCACGTCCATCTGCCATATTTCATAGTCATACCATGCTGCTATGGCAAGCAGTATCCGAATGGACTTGGCCATTGCTACGGGCGAGTAGGTTTCCTCAAAATCGACCCCGGGTCGTTGAGTATAACCTTTCGCCACAAGCTTGGCTTTGAAGGTTGTAACCTCCCCGTCAGCTCCAAGCTTACATTTGTAGACCCATTTACACCCTACGGGTTTAACCCCTTTGGGTGGATCTACTAGGGTCCAAATCTTGTTTGTACCCATCAAGTCCATCTCGGATTTCATGGCCTCAAGCCACTTGTCCGAATCGATGTCCGACATCGCTTCTCCGTATGTCTTTGGATCATTATCCAACTGATCGGTCAGGCCCAGAAATCCATACCTATCAGGTGCATGGGATACACTGGCCAACCTACGGAGGACTGGAACAATATCAATGGGAACCACTGGCTCAGATGTCACTGCCGCCTCTTGGAGTACCTCACTTGATTCCTCAAGGAGTACCTCATCGCGTCGATGAAAGAAACCGGTGGATCGTCCCGGGAATTGCGCGAATGCGGAAGCGCGATAAAACTAAACATACAAAAATTAAAGCATGCTTTTAATTTAAAAGAACACGCTCAAGGGGTGTGCCCTTGAGGTTCCCGGGCGTTCGGTGTATCTCATGATCATAAAGCATGTAAAGAAATCATGGAGGCCATAGAGTTTGAAAATTAAAGAGGGACGAAAAAAGTAAAACGAGACCTACCCGTTGTCGTTTTCGTCTTCAACGGCTACTCGCGTTGTTTCCCGTTTTGCACCGAGATCTCGTTCTTGAGACCCTCCAAATCGTGACACACGATCCACCCACGTATCTTGCACGTCGTGCTAGCAACGAACAAGTGTATATTTTTTGGAGTGGATGAATCAACAACACGTTATCAATTAACGGTATTGATTCATCTAAGTTCTAATGTTCCAAGAACAAAAGAACTAAGAAAAATATTTTCTTGTTGGAGAAAGAGAGAGGGCGGACGAGAGGTAAGGAGAGGGGAGAGTGTGTGTTGTGTGTGTTTTCCAAGAATCATCATCCTTCAATAGTTGGAGGCTAGAGGTTTATATAGAGGAGGAGTTTAATCCTCTTTAAACTCCAACTCTAAGAACTCTAATTTGACTAGGATTTTGACCTAGTCAAAGTCCTAGTCAAACTAGTGTTTGACCTAGTCAAACAAATCCTAGCCTTCCATCTCCCCTTTTCCATCTCAACCGTTGATTTTAATTTAATAGAATATTTAAAGCCCATTAAATATTCCAAAAGGCTAAAAGAATAAATATAATATAATAAATAAATATTATTATTTATTCTAAGCCCATTAAATCAACCCTTTAATAAATCCTATTTATTAATTTAATTCCCTTTATCAAATAGAAGGAATTAATTTCTCCAAGAAAATATAGGACCCGATTAAATCTAATTTAATCATTCCTTTACTCCAATATTTAATTCCAAATTAAATACTAAGTGTGTGTGGATAGTGTGTGACTCTTTAGGTTCACCTTTCAGCTAGACTTGGTCGGATTCCCAGAATCCGTCCGTTACCATGGGTGGCCATCTAGCAACGGTCCATGGCACTAGAGACTAGGTGAAATATTCGGGGATGAACATTTAGGCTCTAACAGTACACTTGTCCTTCTGTCTTCGGTCTCATCACTTAGGGTCTAGGGCACGGAAAATGCAGGTACCCATTTTGGACCTAAGTGTCGGTCTGTCCTTATTAAACGCCGCAAGGGAAACCTTTCCCTTCTGTTCAGTTACTGTGGCCACAGTTTTTAGGGACAAGACACAGAGCATACATGAGACTCAACTGTCAATGCCTTTTGACAGGAGACAGATCCTTTCTTGGAAACTACTGTCACTTTGTGCACCCGAGCTGCACTAGACATGGCTTATGACTACTCAAGAGTATTTTGGCAATCTCTCACCATATCTAAGATACAGACCTGATGCACAGGTAAACTCAGCAGTTCCTCAAGTCAAAGGACTTGGCTTGTACCGTTGGAATCGGGAATACACGTCACACCTTGCTGACCATACTCAAGGTCCTCCGTAAGACGGTTCCCGCGAGTCACCTCAGTCAGCTGCTTCCTAGCATGCTGACCCACTAACACTGCTTAGACGACCTTCGTCACCCGTCGATGAAATACGACAGCAGATGCTTAGTGTAAGTCTCAAAGGGAATCCCGGTAACCATTTTCGGGATTCCTTGACTTGGAGATTTCCGGACTGATTCGGTAAGACTGATTTCATGGACCTACCTCCAAGCGTAGTCCCAGTCCCCGAAATCGTTTCTCAGTCCGTGGGCTTTGTTTGCGTAGTGAACAAAAATGTAAACGCAGATAAGTGAACGTAAACAAAGTATTGCCATATGAATTTTCACTTCTTTATTCATAAATATTTTATCAAATACCAAAGAATTGTCTAGACATAGGTTACATATTCCTGCCAAAATTGGCTTACATGGTCACCTATTCTAACAATCTCCCACTTGACCTTTAAAGCCAATTGCCCATATGCTTAATCTCCATCTTCTCAAGATGTTGCGTATGAGCGCTCTGCGACATAGGCTTTGTCAGCGGGTCTGCTGTGTTGTCTGCCGAGTTGACTCGGTCCATCCGGACGTCACCTCTTCCTACCATTTCTCTAAGAAGATGGTAGCGTCTAAGAATGTGTTTGGAACGGTGATGAGATCTTGGTTCCTTTGCTTGCGCTATAGCGCCGTTGTTATCACAGAAGATGACAACGAGCTCGGCGATGCTAGGCACCACACCCAACTCTTGGATGTAGTTTCTCATCCAAACTGCTTCCTTAGCAGCTTCTGAAGCTGCTATGTATTCATCCTCTGTGGTGGAGTCAGCAATGGTTGCTTGCTTGGAACTTTTCCAAGCTGCTACTCCTCCATTGAGTTTGAATACGTACCCCGATTGAGACTTGGCATCATCGTCATCAGACTGGAAGCTAGCGTCGCTAAAGCCTTCCAGAATTAGTTCTCCATTGCCATAGACTAGGAACATTTTCTTAGTCCTCCTTAGGTACTTAAGGATGCCCTTAACAACATTCCAATGTGCCTCTCCTGCGCAGGACTGATATCTGCTTGTCACGCTCAAAGTGTACGCAATGTCAGGCCTAGTGCAGTGGACCGCATATTGTATGCTACCTACGGCAGAAGCATAGGGGATGACCTTCATCCTTTCAAGTTCCTCATCAGTCTGTGGGGACTGTTTCTTGGATAACTTGATCCCATGCCTCATTGGAAGGAATCCTCGTTTGGAGTTGTCCATTCGATATCTCTTTAGGACTTTCTCCATATACGAGTTTTGGGTGAGTCCTAACATCCTTTTAGATCTGTCCCTGACAATCTGGATGCCTAGGATGTAGGAGGCTTCACCCAATCCTTCATGGAAAACTGGGTTGACAACCATGCTTTTGTGTTTTCTAACATTCTAACGTCATTACCAATGAGCAGAATGTCATCTACATAAAGCACTAGGAACACTATTGAGCTCCCACTGACCTTCTTGTATACACAAGGATCAGATTCGTTTTTTATGAAGTCATAACCCCGTATTACTTCATCAAAGCGAATGTTCCAACTTCGGGAGGCTTGTTTGAGGCCATAGATGGACTTCTGGAGACAACAGACTTTTTGCTCTTCTCCAGTGACCGTGAAACCCTGCGGCTGATCCATATAGATCTCTTCTTCAACGAAACCGTTGAGGAAGGCCGTTTTCACGTCCATCTGCCATATCTCATAGTCATACCATGCTGCTATGGCGAGTAGAATCCGAATGGACTTAGCCATGGCTACTGGCGAGTAGGTATCCTCAAAATCGACCCCGGGTCGTTGAGTGTATCCCTTAGCTACAAGCCTAGCCTTAAAGGTTGTGACTTCTCCATCAACGCCAAGTTTGCGCTTGTAGACCCACTTACAGCCAACTGGCTTAACACCTTTCGGTGGATCTACAAGACTCCAGACTTGGTTCTGGCTCATGGAGTCCATTTCGGCTTTCATGGCCTCAAGCCATTTCCCGGAGTTGATGTCAGACATCGCTTCTCCATAAGTCTTAGGATCGTTATCCAAAAGATCGGTCGCACCTAGAAAGCCATATCTCATTGGAGGTCTGGACTCTCTAGTGGACCTACGGAGAACGGGAACGTCAGTGGTGACTGTGGGCGCTGACTGTATCGGAGCCGGTGGTTCAGGAACCGGGGCTGGCTGTTCCTGAGGCTGTCCTTCATGCCTAGCATGTTGGACTTCTCGAGGTTGGTCAGCCCTTCGGCTGTTTATCCTGAATCCTCTAAGTGAGGGTTCCGCGGCCTCCTTTGATGACTGGATTCCATCACTTGATTCCTCAAGGATCAGCTCATCAGGTTGGATATCCTCCGGGAAGCCTTGCTCCAAGAACACTGCATTTCTTGAAACATGTTAGAATAGGTGACCATGTAAGCCAATTTTGGCGGGTATATGTAACCTATGTCTAGACAATTATAGGTGTTTTGATAAATCATTAATGAATAAAGAAGTGAATTTTCATTTGGCATTACTTTGTTTGTGTTCACTTGCACCTATTTATCCATATCTGTTCACTACGCAAACAAAGCCCACGGACTGAGAATCAATTTCGGGGACTGGGACTACGCTTGGAGGTAGGTCCATGGAATCAGTCTTCCCGAATCAGTCCGGAAATCTCCAAGTCAAGGAATCCCGAAAATGGGTACCGGGATTCCATTTGAGACTTGCACTAAGCATCTGCTGTCGTGTTTCATCGACGGGTGACGAGGATCGTCTAAGCAGTGTTAGTGGGTTAGCATGCGAGGACGCAGCTGACTGAGGTGACTCGCGGGAACCGTCTTACGGAGGACCTTGAGTATGGTCTGCAAGGTATGACGAGTATTCCCGGTTCCAACGGTACAGGTCAAGTCCTTTGACTTGAGGAATTGCTGAGTTTACCTGTACATCAGGGCTGTATCTTAGGTATGGTGAGAGATTGCCAGAATTCTCTTTGGTAGTCATAAGCCATGTCTAGTGCAGTCCTGGTGTGCAAAAGTGACAGTAGTTTCCAAGAAAGGATCTGTCTCCTGTCAATAGGCTTTGACAGTTGAGTCTCATGTATACTCTAGGTCTTGTCCCTAAAACTGTGGCCACAGTGACTGAACAGAAGGGAAGGATTCCCTTGCGGCGTTTAGTGAGGACAGACCGACACTTGGGTCCAAAATGGGTACCTGCATTTTCCGTGCCCTAGACTCTAAGTGATGAGACCGAAGACAGAAGGACAAGCGTACTGTTAGAGCCTAAATGTTCATCCCTGAATATTTCACCTAGTCTCTAGTGCCATGGACCGTTGCTAGATGGCCACCCATGGTAACGGACGGATTCTAGGAATCCGACCAAGTCTAGCTGAATGGTGAACCTAAAGAGTCACACACTATCCACACACAATTAAATATTTAATTTGGAATTAAATATTGGAGTGAAGGAATGATTAAATTAGATTTAATCGGGACCTTTATTTTTCTTGGAGAAATAATTCTTTCTATTTGATAGAAGGAATTAAATTGATAAATTGGATTTATCAAAAGGATTTATTTAATGGGCTTAAATAATTTATTTTAGCCTCTTGGAAATATTTAAATAGGTTTTAAATATTTCCATTAAATTAAATTAAATCAACGGTTGAGATTAATGGGAGAGATGGATGGCTAGGATCGTTTTGACTAGGTCAAAACACTAGTTTGACTAGGACTTTGACTAGGTCAAAATCCTAGTCAAATTAGAGTTCTTAAAAGAGGAGTTTAAAGAGGATTAAAACTCCTCTTCTATATAAACCCCTAGCATCCTACAATTTACATGATGATGAATCTCCAACACACACACTACTACACACACACACGGATCTCTCCCTCTCATCTCTCGTTCGCCTCTCTCTCTCTCTCCAAAGAAAATTATTTTCTTTGTTCTCTTGTTCTTGGAACATTAGAACTTGATGAATCAATACCGTTAATTCATAACGTGTCGTTGATTCATCCACTCCAAAATATAAACTTGTTCGTTGCTAGCACGACGTGCAAGATACGTGGGTGGATCGTGTGTCACGATTTGGAGGGTCTCAAGAACGAGATCTTGGTGCAAAACGGGGAACAACGCGTGTAGCCGTTGAAGACGAAAACGACAACGGGTAGGTCTCGTTTATGTTTTTCGTCCTCTTTTATTTTCCAACCCTATGGCCTCCATGATTTATTTTATGTTATTCGTTCATGAGATACACCGAACGCCCGGGAAATTTCAAAGGCACACCCTTTGAAACGTGTTTTAATTTAAAAGCATGTTTAAATTCCGCATTTATTTTTTAATTATACCGCGCTTCCGCATTCGCGCTTTTTCCCGGGACGATCCACATAATCTTTCAAAACAAACACCTTTTGTTCCAAGGGGTCATAAAAGTAATAACCCGCAGTTTCTTTAGGGTATCCAACGAACCTGCATAAACTAGACCTAGATTCTAACTTATCTCCCACTAACCTCTTGACGTATGCGGGGCTACCCCACACTTTCAAGTAGTTGTAGGATGCAGGCTTGCCGTGCCATATCTCATATGGCGTTTGGGTCAATGTACTAGTAGGCGCTAAATTCAACAATTTGGCCGCCGTTTCTAATGCATAGCCCCAAAACGATAAGGGCAATTTGGTAAAACTCATCATGGACCGAACCATGTCCAACAGGGTTCGATTCCTCCTTTCAGAGACACCATTTAACTGTGGTGTTCCCGGAGGTGTCCATTCTGATATTATACCATGTTCTTTTAGATAATCTAGGAACTCTGTACTAAGGTACTCACCGCCTCGGTCTGACCGTAGGACTTTAATTGTGCAGTTGGTTTGGTTCTCCACTTCAAGTCTGAATTCTTTAAACCTCTCAAGAGCTTCAGACTTGTACCTCATCAGGTAAACATAAACCATACCGTGAATGATCATCGGTGAAGGTTATGAAGTAGGAGAACCCACCTCGGGCCTGCGTCCTTAGTGGTCCACATACGTCTGTATGGACCAAGTCCAACAGACCTGTGGCAAGCCTACTTTGTCCTACAAAGGGCTTCTTGGTCATTTTCCCTCTTAGACAGGACTCACAAGTTGGTACATCGCTCAAGTCCCCAACCTCTAGGTTCTTTGAGTCTACCAACCTTTTCATCCTATCTTGGGATATGTGACCTAGCGTAGCGTGCCACAGACGTGCGTTCCCGTTATTATCTAATTTTCGTTTGTGTTGTGCATTGAGGACGAAATTCGTTTGTTGCAAGATATAGAGTCCGTTATGCAATGTACCAAGTAGATGAGCAATTCCACACCTCATCAAATAAAAGTAATTTTTATTGATTCTAAACTCATAACCACTATTGTCCAACAATGGAATGGAAATGATGTTTTTAATCATACTGGGTACAAAATAAACTTGCTCTAAATCTATGCTAATACTATCACTAATCACTAGAGTGGCGGATCCTACTGCTTCTGCCGAGATGGCCTTGCCATTCCCAAGCTTTAGGATCATGTCCCCGCTACCCAGTTTTCTGCTTCTTTTTAACACCTGCAAGTCATTGCAAATGTGAGCTCCACAGCCGGTATCTAATACCCAAGAGGCAGAACTAGTGACCATATTAACCTCAATCACATATATACCTTGGTTCGAGAAGAGTTTGGGGCACTCTCTCTTCCAATGCCCTTTCTCACGGCAGTTGATACATATGTCATATGCCTTTGACTGTTGTTTGGAGACAACCTTTCCCTTTCCTTTGCCTTTCCCCTCTTTAGCAATGGGAACACTCTTAGTGTTCGTAGCTGCTTTGACGGCCTTTCCCTTCCCCTTCTTCTTTTTTCCAACGTCCGGCACCCTTGCCTTTCGTATTAGAAGTCGAAGCACCTCCAAACAATACCGAAGGCGTGGACTTCTTAGTCGTTGCCTCGTATTGCACCAACATATTGATCAATTCATGAATGCCCTTCTCAAGTGCGTTCATGTTGTAGTTGACGATAAATTGGTCAAAGGAGGGTGGGAGTGACTGAAGGATCACATCTATGTACGTTTCATTATCGAGACCTGCCTTTAGATCCTCGAGCTTTTCCACCAGGGTAAGCATTTTAACCCCGTGCTCTTGTACAGAGGATCCTTCTGTCATTTTTCGTTCCGAAGAACGCCTTGGTCGCGACATACCTAGTATGCCGGTCTGGGACTGCATAGCAATCCTTAAGGCGAGCCATAATGGAAGGGACATCGTCTAGCCTTTCATATTGCTTCTGAATCTCATTGGTCATCGAAGCAAGTATGATGCTACGGACCATCCGGTTATCCTTATGCCAAGTCTCGAACGTCTCACGTTCTTCTGGCGTGGATCCTTCCGGTAAGGTCCTAGGGAGAGGCTCGTCCATGACGTAGCCTTGGTTCTCGTAATCTAGGACTATCCTGAGATTGCGCAACCAGTCGTTGTAGTTTGTTCCATTGAATTTGTTTGTCTCAAGAATGGTGGAAAGTGGGTTCTTAAACATTTTAAAATCTACATTTTAGAAAACAACGCGCGATCAACAGAAAATAAAAGACGGTGGTTTGATAAAATAATTAAATGCATGGACTTTAGTCATTTAATCCTCCCACTATTTATACGAAAACACGGTACTCTCAAACGTGATTTTCGGGAAATCCTTTCCAAGTGGGCTTGGGATCCACAGTGATTTTTCTCATACCCCGCTTTTACGATTCGCATGGAAAAGATCCTGTGGGAGGTATTCTATACCATTCTCGTTCTACGAGATTCCCAAGATTATTGCCTCGCCTTTCACATGATCCCGAGGACTCCAAGCGAATCATGTTAATTGGGCGTTAGACCCAACCCAATCGACCGAGCCACGGACCCACTGGTACCCTCACGACTCGTGAGACAGGTAGCAGCAGCCCGTTTTTCGTTCATGACATAATGCAGCTTCCTTTAAGTACAATAACGTGCCACGACTCGTGAGACCACGCTATTGACCCAAAGCAGCTTCCTCACTATGCCATGGATTGGAAGGCATGGACAAACTCCTAGAGTTCATGTCCACTTTGTCTGGGGTCTAATATTTTGACATTGGTCCAACCAATGTGAGAGTAAGAAATGACCGAGATCTCAAATAAATAAATATCTACACATACATCCATAATGCGTAAATAAAACCATCCACAACAGTTATACGATAAATAAACAACCCATTTATCCATCATCATAACCACATGCAAAATTAAAGCCTAGCACGCCCCTGTTGGATGATCACGAGCCCGAATCCTATGCGACCCACTGAGCCCGCAGTGGATCTATGGTCAATCTAGGGTTGGTCCTATACTATTACATTAATAGTAACCCAATCATCATGCTGATGGGCCTTGGTCTCTTTTTTCTCTTTCTTTACTTCATGGAAAACTCCAAGGGACCTCCCGTCTGGGCTCTCCATGTGGTCCTTCCTTCTTCTCCACCAATTACAAAAATAGAAACCTCACTCCTAGTCTACTCTCATTACATATTAAAAAATAGAAACCCCAGCGAAAACCCGGGGGGAGTACATAAGGAGGGAGGTAGAATGCCTTATTATTCCAAGGCAACTAGAAAGAGAGAAGGAGAAAGCAGTAAAAGAGGCACACAGGCCCAACAGAAAATAAACCATACATCCGGTCTAGGGCTCGCGATCATCCATTTCCATCCAACATACATAATCACATGATCCAATTATGTATTTACAATATACCAACAACATATGATTTCCAATCATAAATATCCAAAATAATAAATGAATATGTGCACAACGTGTGAAAAAAAAAACACAAATATTGGTAATATTATTTTCTCGTTTTAGGAAAACCTTTCCTCATTATTTTAAGTAAAATAACCCCGAGATTCCAAATCCAATTTATTTTACTCCTAAAATAATGTCTTTAGAAAAATAGGCATAATTGAACCAAAAACGATTTTTCAAAATTAATTCAAACTTAAAACTGAAAATAATTAAAAAATAAAAGAAAAACACTGCTAGGGTTTTGAAACCCTAGCAGCAGTAGCCGCCGCCGCCGCCGCCGCCGGCAGCGGCCCGCCGGCACGCGCACAGGCGCTGCCTGGCCGGGCGCGCCTGGCCAGGCGCTCGCGCGTAGACTCCTCCGTCTGCGTGCGCGCGCGCCTGGCGGCGCTGCCCAGAGCCCGTCCGCCCGCGGACTCGCAGGCGCGCAGCTTTGCGCGCGCGCGGGCGCATCTTCAATCTCTTCAAGACTTTCTCAAGGATGGGAACCGACGCCCAATTCCATACCCTAGACTAAGACCGGGAGACGGTAGACGGAAGGATCTAACCCGTACGGAATCGGCGCCTAAATGTTCACGCCAATTCACCTAGTCTCTAGTGCCATGGACCGTTGCTAGACGGCCACCCATGGTAACGGGCCCTTGTGGGACACGGGCCCAAGTCTAGCTGAGGGTGAACCTAAAGGGTCACACACAAATCACCGAGGAGGTTGAGAGATCGACTTGGAGTCAATCTCGAAGGATAAAATAAGTAATTGGATTACTTAAGGAAAAGTCCATTGGATGAATGGGCCGATATTGTATCGGACTTTCATTTAATCGGTAAATTGGATTTTCGATTAAATATGGAAAGTTGAGATGTTGAGACGTTGGATCTTTTAATTGGATTAAAAGATCAACGGGAATAATTTAAGTGGACATTAAATTGGATTTAATATTGGGTTCGTCGTAATTGGATTACGATAAAACCCGGTCCGTTAAATTATACCCGAGAGGAGAAATAATTTCTAATTTGGAATGGGAAGAAGTTGGACTTCTTTCCTTAATTAAACATGGCCGACACGCTCCCTTGGAGGAAGCAAAATCAGCCATGTTTCATGCTAGGTGGTATGTTGACTTATCTCTTTTGGAAAGAGACAAATCAACTCCAATCAAGCTCTTCCCTTTTGGTATGATTTGATCATACCATAAATTTTGGTAGCCTTGATTGAAGAATTGATGGTGATTGATTGGAATGAATCTAGACATCCTTGGATGAACCTAGACACATTCCAATAATCACATTAATTATGTATATATATTAGAATATACAACACCAAGCATAAGTGATCCATTATTCATCTTTTTCTAGGAAAAAGAGAAGACAAAAATCCTCTCCTCTCTCTCAATTTTCGTGCTCTCTCCCTCTCTTACACTTGTGTTCTTCACTTGATTTTGAATCAAGAAGAAGAACAAAGTAAGTTTAAGAGAACACTAATTCATAATGTTCTTCTCTTAAACCGATTCCTTCCTAAACCCGTTCTTTTCTAGCAAGAAGAACGTGTGTTTCTTCCGGTATGGTGTGGATCACCTTTGGAGAATCCATACGTTTGGATTTCGTGAGCATTCCAGAGAAGGAACAACGCTAGTAGCCGGGAGCATACGCTAAACAATCAAAGGTAACGGTTTATTACGCTTTGATTGATTTCATTTATATATCTATGCCTTGTGTGTTTAAATATATGTTTTAATATTTACACATCCTACATCGAACGCCCGGTTGAGCACCCAAGGGTACACCCTTGGGATTCGCGTATTTTGAATTTGATTTAAATTTACGCACTTTCCACGCTTTCTCGCTTCCGGGCGGATCCCCTTGTCCTTCAGACCTTACCGGGAGGATCCACGCAAGAAGAACGTGAGACGTTCGAGATTTGGCATAAGGATAACCGGAAGGTCCGTAGCATCATACTTGCCTCTATGACGAATGAGATTCAGAAGCAGTATGAAAGGCTAGACGATGTCCCTTCCGTTATGGCTCGCCTGAAGGATTGCTATGCAGTCCTGGACCGGCATACTAGGTATGTCGCGACGAAGGCGTTCTTTGGAACTAAAATGACCGAAGGATCCTCTGTACAAGAGCTCGGGGTTAAAATGCTTACCCTGGTGGAAAAGCTCGAGGACCTAAAGGTAGGCCTCGATAATGAGACGTACATAGATGTGATCCTTCAGTCTCTCCCACCCTCCTTCGACCAATTTATTGTTAACTACAACATGAACACACTTGAGAAGGGTAATCATGAGTTAATCAATATGTTGATGTAATGCGAGGCAACGACCCAAAAGTCCACGCCGTTGGCACTGTTTGGAGACTTCGACTTCCAAGACGAAAGGCAAGGGTGTCGAGGGCATATGAAATATGTATCAATTACCGTGAGAAAGGGCATTAGAAGAGGGAGTGCCCCAAACTCCTCTGGAACCAAGGTATCTTTGTGATTGAGGTTAATATAGTTACTAACTCTGCCTCTTGGGTATTAGATACCGGCTGTGGAGCTCACATTTGCAATGATTTGTAGGTGCTGAAAAGAAGCAGAAAACTGGGTAGCGGGGATATGATCCTGAAGCTTGGGAATGGCAAGGCCATCTCGGCAGAAGCAGTAGGATCTGCCACTCTAGTAGTTAGCTCAACACAAACGTAAAATAGATAACAACAGGAATGCACGACTGTGGTACGCTAGGCTAGGTCACATATCCCAAGGCAGGATGAAGAAATTGGTAGACTCAAAGAACCTAGAGGTAGGGGACTTGAGTGAGCTACCAACTTGTGAATCCTGTCTAAGAGGGAAAATGACCAAGAAGCCCTTTGTAGGACAAAGCAGGCTTGCCACAGGTCTGTTGGACTTGGTCCATACAGACGTATGTGGACCACTAAGGACTCAGGCCCGAGGTGAAGGACAAGTGGATCCGCCCGGGAGCGCGAGCGGAAGCGAGAAAAAGTGCGTAAATTTAAATCAAATGTAATTTAAAATACGAATCCCAGGGGTTGTGCCCTTGGGTGCTCAACCGGGCGTTCGATGTAGGATGTGTAAATATTGGAAATGAATATTAAACACATAGGGCATAGATAAATATATATAGTCAATTAAAGCGTAATAAACCGTTACCTTTGATTGTTTCGCGTATGCTCCCGGCTACTTGCGTTGTTCCTTCTCCAGAATGCTCATGAAATCCAAACGTCTGGATTCTCCAGAGGTGATCCACACCACACCGTAAGAAACACACGTTCTTCTTGCTAGAAAAGAACGGGTTTAAGAAGGAATCGATTTAAGAGAAGAACACTATGAATTAGTGCTCTCTTAAACTTACTTTGTTCTTCTTCTTCTTGATCCAAAATCAAGTGAAGAACACAAGTGTAGGAGAAGGAGAGAGGGCCAAGAGTTTAGAGAGAGGAGAGGGATTTTGTCTTCTCTTTTTCCTAGAAAAAGATGAATAATGAATCACTTATGCTTGGTGTTGTATATTCTAATATATATACATAATTAATGTGATTATTGGAATGTGTCTAGGTTCATACAAGGATGTCTAGATTCATTCCAATCAATCACCATCAATCCTTCAATCAAGCCTACCAAAATTTATGGTATGATCAAATCATACCAAAAGGGAAGAGCTTGATTGGAGTTGATTTGTCTCTTTCCAAAAGAGATAAGTCAACATACCACCTAGCATGAAACATGGCTGATTTTGCTTCCTCCAAGGGAGCATGTTGGCTATGTTTAATTAAGGAAAGAAGTCCAACTTCTTCCTATTCCAAAATAGGAATTATTTCTCCTCTCGGGTATAATTTAACGGACCGGGTTTTATCGTAATCCAATTACGACGAAACCAACATTAAATCTAATTTAATGTCCATTTAAATTATTCCCATTGATCTTTTAATCCAATTAAAAGATCCAACGTCTCAACGTCTCAACTTTCCATATTTAATCGAAAATTCAATTTACCGATTAAATGAAAGCCCGATACAATATCGGCCCGTCCATCCAATGGACTTTCCCTTAAGTAATCCAATTACTTATTTTATCCTTCGAGATTGACTCCAAGTCGATCTCTCAACCTCCTCGGTGATTTGTGTGTGACCCTTTAGGTTCACCCTCAGGTAGACTTGGGCCCGTGTCCCACAAGGGCCTGTTACCATGGGTGGCCGTCTAGCAACGGTCCATGGCACTAGAGACTAGGTGAATTGGCGTGAACATTTAGGCGCCGATTCCGTTCGGGTACAATCCTTCCGTCTACCGTCTCCCGGCCTTAGTCTAGGGTATGGGATTGGGCGTCGGTTCCCATCCTTGACTAGGCATCTATGCTTAATACTCGACACTACGTATGCTTCATTCCATCGACACAGGAAATCATTCCCTGTTCGACCAACCACTGTGGCCACAACTTCAAACAGCATGAACGTATCTCCGAGCGCATAGGAGATACCTCTGTCACATGTTGACAGGGGACGGATCCTCTTCTTGGAATCCACCGTCCTTGCTACACATTCCGACTGCACTGGACAAAGCTTATGATGATCATCTTACAGAATGATCACCTCTCGCCAGATCCAAGATACAGCCGTCATGTGCACGCGACTGCCATGATCCCTCAAGTCTGAGGATTACTCCCGTACTATCGGAACCGGGGAAAACCAATCATACCGACCAAGCCTCCAAGGCTTCCACATGATGATCCCCGCGAGTCAGTCCAGTCGGCTCGACTCCAGTCGACCAACCTATCAAGATCGTGTAGGCGTCCCACACCTGTCGCCGATGAAACATAGCATTTATCCAATGAACACGACTCTTGACGCAAGTCTCAATAGGACTCTCGATGCCCTGTCTCGAGGTCCTCGACTTGGAACGTTTCAGACCTAACTCTTAATTAGTTGGTTCCATGACCACCATCCGATGCGTGGCCCAATTGCACGAGTTGTTATCCATGGTCTGTGGGCTTTGTTGCGATATAAGTAAAACACTGTTTTAACAAATGTAAGATGAGCACAATAAAGAAGGTACCATTGGTGACGAACACTCATCGTAGTCATCACATAATAATATTACATTTACATCAAGTCGTCAGATAGGTTACAAATCGCCAAACCTATTGGCTTTCTGGTCACCTATTCTAACACAAGTTGGGTTCTCCTACTTCATAACCTTCACCGATGATCATTCACGGTATGGTTATATATACCTAATGAGGTACAAGTCTGAAGCTCTTGAGAGGTTTAAAGAAATCAGACTCGAAGTTGAGAACCAAACCGACTACAAAATTAAAGTCCTATGGTTAGACCAAGGCGGAGAGTACCTTAGTACTGAGTGTTAGAATAGGTGACCATATAGCCAATCTTGGCGGACTAAATGTAACCTATGTCTATACAATTTCCGTGTTTTGATAAACTATTAATGAATAAAGAAGTGAAATTCATTCTGGCATTACTTTGTTTGCGTTCACTTTACTGGTTTATATCTATCTGTTCACTACGCAAACAAAGCCCACGGACTGAAAAACTATTTCGGGGACTGGGACTACGCTTGGAGGTAGGTCCATGAAATCAGTCCGAAAATCTCCAAGTCAAGGAATCTCGAAAATGGGTACCGAGATTCCCCTTGAGACTTGCGCTAAGCATCTGCTGTCGTATTTCATCGATGGGTGACGAAGGTCGTCTAAGCAGTGTTAGTGGGTTAGCCTGCTAGGGAGCAATTGACTGAGGTGACTCGCGAGAACCTCTTACGAAGGACCTTGAGTAGGGTCAGCAAGGTATGACGTATATTCCCGGTTCCAACGGTACAGGCCAAGTCCTTTGACTTAAGGAACTGTTGAGTTTACCTGTATATCAGGTCTGTATCTTAGATATGGTGAGAGATTGCCAAGAAGTACTTGAGTAGTCATAAGCCATATCTAGTGCAGCTCTGGTGTACAGAGTGATAGTAGTTTCCAAGAAAGGATCTATCTCCTGTCAAAGGCATTGACAGTTGAGTCTCACGTATGCTCTGTGTCTTGTCCCTAAAATCTGTGGCCACAGTAACTGAACAAAAGGGAAGGTTTCCCTTGCGGCGTTTAGTAAGGACATACCGACACTTAGGTCCAAAATGGGTACCTGCATTTTCCGTGCCCTAGACACTAAGTGGTGAGACCGTAGACAGAAGGACAAGTGTACTGTTAGAGCCTAAATGTTCATCCTCAAAATTTCACCCAGTCTCTAGTGCTATGGACCGTTGCTAGATGGCCACCTATGATAACGGACGGATTCCAGGAATCCGACCAAATCTAGCTGAAAGGTGAACCTAAAGAGTCACACACAATCCACACACACTAACTATTTAATTTAGAGTTAAATATTGGAGAAAAGGAATGATTAAATTGGATTTAATCGGGTCCTTTATTTTCTTGGAGAATGAATTCTTTTTATTTGATAAAAGGGATTAATCTAATAAATCAGATTTATTAGAGAATTAATTTAATGGCATTAGAATAAATATTTATATTTATTATATTTATTTATTTGGCATTTGGAATATTTAATAGGATTTAAATATTCCATTAAAATTAAATTAATGGTTGAGATGGAAAGGGAGAGATGGATGGCTAGGATTGATTTGACTAGGTCAAACGCTACTTTGACTAGGACTTTGACTAGGTCAAAATCCTAGTCAAATAGACCTCTTTAGAGTTGGAGTTTAAAGAGGATTAAACTCCTCCTCTATATATAGTCCTAGCCTTTCACTATTTGAGGAGTGATGAAATTCCAACACACACACAAACTCGGTTCTCTCCCTCTCCCTACTCGTCCGCCCTCTCTCTCTCTCTTATACAAGAAAATACTTCTTGTTCTTTTGTTCTTGGAACAATAGAACTTAGGAGAATTAATACCGTTAATCAAAAACGTGTTATTAATTCATCCTCTCCAAAATAATACTTGTTCGTTCACTAGCACGACGTACAAGATACGTGGGTGGATTGCGTTTTACTGTTTGGAGAGTCTCAAACACGAGATTTGGTGCAAATCGGGAAACAACGCGAGTACCGGTTAGAAGACGAAAACGATAATCGGTAGGTTCCGATTTATTATCTTTCGTTCCTCTTTAATTTACAATCCTATGGCCTCCATAATTTGTTTATGTTTTTAATTCATGAGATACACCGAACGCCCGGGAATTTCAAGGGTACACCCCTTGAACGTGTTATTTTATTTCATTAAAGCATGTTTAAATTTTTGTATTTTAATTTTATACCACGCTTCCGCATTCGCGCTATTTCCTGGGACGATCCACAATCTTTCAGTGGTATCAGATCCCGGTTCAGTGTATAGGCCTAGGGTTTAATGTGCGTTTTAAGCATGAAATGTGTTCTTGGCATGTTTTAATTAATTCTTGGTTTCTTGATTATTAAAGCATGTCATTTTCTTGTTTTTTAATTCGTGTGATTGTTATATCATTGGTATTTTCTATTTTTCTTGGGAAACGGGGGCCAGATTGGTCGCGCGCGAGCGCGCGCATAGGGGTGGCGCCTCTAGGCGCGCGTGCACGTAGACAAGGGTGTCCGCGCGCGCGTGCCGGGCCGGCACGCTTAGTGCGCCAGCGCGCGCGCACTGCACAGGGAAGATGTGCGGCTGGCGACTAGCGGGCCAGCGCGCGCGCGGCCAAGAGAGCCTGCATGCGCGATAGCCTGCCGGAACGCCAGGCCGTGCAACCTGTTGCCGACCAGGCGCGCGCGCACGCCGGCAGGCTGCTGCCGGTTAGCTAGGGTTTCTCTTCTTTTTTTTTTATTTTTTATTTATTTTTCAGTTTTAATTTTTTAATTAATTCTGAAAATTTGTTTTTTTGTTCAATTTTGCCAAATTTTCTAAGACATTATTTTGGAAAGTAAAATATATTGAATTTAGAATCCCGGGGATATTTTACTTAGAAATAATGAGAAAGGGTTTTCCTAAAAGGAGAAAATATTATTACCAACGATTATGCATTATTTTCACACGCTACACATTTATATATTTATTTTATCTTGAATAATTATGATTGGTTATCATGTATTATTGGTATATAGTTATTATGTGATTGGATCATATGATTATGTGTGTTGGATGCAAACGGATGATCACGAGCCCTAGACCGAATGTATGGTTTAATTTCATGTTGGGCCTGTGTACCTCTTTTATGTTGGAATAGGTGACCAGAAAGCCAATAGGTTTGGCAATTTGTAACCTATTCGACAACTTGATGTAAATGTAATATTATTATGTGATGAATAAGATGAGTGTTCGTCACCAATGGTACCTTCTTTGTTGCGCTCATCTTACATTTGTTAAAATGGTGTTTAACTTATATCGCAACAAAGCCCACAGACCATGGTTAACAACTCGTGCAGTTGGGCCACGCATTGGATGGTGGTCATGAAACCAACTGATTAAGAGTTGGGTCTGAAACGTTCTAAGTGGAGGACCTCGAGACAGGGCATCGAGAGTCCTATAGAGACTTGCATCAAGAGTCGTGTTCATTAGATGAGTGCCGTGTTTCATCGGCGACAGGCGTGGGAAGCCTACACGATCTTGATGGGTTGGTCGACTGGGGTCGAGCTGACTGGACTGACTCACGGGGATCATCATATGGAAGCCTTGGAGGCTTGGTCGGTATGATTGGTTTTTCCCGGTTCCGATAGTACGGGAGTAATCCTCAGACTTGAGGAATCATGGCAGTCGCGTGCACATGATGGCTGTATCTTGGATCTGGCGAGAGGTAATCATTCTGTAAGATGATTACATAAGCCTTGTCCAGTGCAGTTGGAATGTGTAGCGAGGACGGCGGATTCCAAGAAGAGGATGCGTCCCCTGTCAGTATGTGACAGAGGTATCTCCTATGCACTCGGAGACACGTTCATGCTGTTTGAAGCTGTGGCCACAGTGGTTGGTCGAACAGGGAATGGTTTCCTGTGTCGACGCAATGAAGCATACGTGGTCTCGAGTATTAAGCATAGATGCCTAGTCAAGGATGGGAACCGACGCCCAATTCCATACCCTAGACTAAGGCCGGGAGATGGTAGACGGAAGGATCGTACCCGTATGGAATCGGCGCCTAAATGTTCACGCCAATTCACCTAGTCTCTAGTGCCATGGACCGTTGCTAGACGGCCACCCATGGTAACGGGCCCATGTGGGACACGGGCCCAAGTCTAGTTGAGGGTGAACCTAAAGGGTCACACACAAATCACCGAGGAGGTTGAAAGATCGACTTGGAGTCAATCTCGAAGGATAAATAAGTAATTGGATTACTTAAGGGAAAGTCCATTGGATGGACGGGCCGATATTGTATCGGGCTTTCATTTAATCGGTAAATTGGATTTTCGATTAAATATGGAAAGTTGAGACGTTAGATCTTTTAATTGGATTAAAAGAGCAACGGGAATAATTTAAATGGACATTAAATTGGATTTAATATTGGGTTCGTCGCAATTGGATTACGATAAAATTCGGTCCGTTAAATTATACCCGAGAGGAGAAATAATTCCTTTTTTGGAATAGGAAGAAGTTGGACTTGTTCCCTTAATTAAATATGGCGGACATGCTCCCTTGGGGGAAGCAAAATCAGCTATGTTTCATGCTAGGTGGTATGTTGACTTATCTCTTTTGGAAAGAGACAAATCAACTCCAATCAAACTCTTTCCTTTTGGTATGATTTGATCATACCATAAATTTTGGTGGGCTTGATTGAAGAATTGATGGTGATTGATTGGAATGAATCTAGACATCCTTGGATGAACCTAGACACATTCCAATAATCACATTAATTATGTATATATATTAGAATATACAACACCAAGCATAAGTGATTCATTATTCATCTTTTCCTAGGAAAAAGAGAAGACAAAAATCCTCTCCTCTCTCTCAATTTTCGTGTTCTCTCCCTCTCTTACACTTGTGTTCTTCACTTGATTTTGAATCAAGAAGAAGAACAAAGCAAGTTTAAGAGAACACTAATTGATAGTGTTCTTCTCTTAAACCGATTCCTTCCTAAACCCGTTCTTTTCTAGCAAGAAGAACGTGTGTTTCTTCTGGTGTGGTGTGGATCACCTTTTGAGAACCCATACGTTTTGATTTCGTGAGCATTCCGGAGAAGGAACAACGCAAGTAGCCGGGAGCATACGCTAAACAATCAAAGGTAACGGTTTATTATGCTTTGATTGATTTCATTTATATATCTATGCCTGATGTGCTTAAATGTATGTTTTAATATTTACACATGCTTAATTTTGTTAGATTGGATCTAAAATTGTATGCTTATTTTCAGAATAATATTACTGTTATTGTACTGAAACAGTTTTGAAAAAAAAAAAAAAATTGATCGGGCCGGCAGTGGCCGTTTTTCGACTTTTAATATTTACACATGCTTAATTTTGTTAGATTGGATATAGAATTCGGCAGATAAAAAGATCTGCCCATCGGTAATGGAAATTATCACTTTATTGTGAAATACCAGATTGGCCCGTTCTGCCATAAGTACCTCCATATTCTGCTGAGTACGATTCGA